>JALIZH010014906.1:0-42742 GCA_030522465.1 Rhipicephalus appendiculatus | reverse complement strand
GTAAATAGTGAGTTGCTATTGGATGGGCCATCTGTGCGAATTCTCTTCGGGTGGGACTCCAACGGCTGTGGGTGGAGCTTACATTTATCCTTAGGTTGTAAACGACTATGAATGAATGAATGAATGAATGAATGAATGAATGAACGTTTATTCCAGCACAATACAGGACGTCTATCGGAGTGAGCAGAGAGTGGGTGCAGGCGATTTGGTGATTCATGGTTAGTGAAGGTAACCGGAAAAGCACAAGGCACACAAACGGAGACAACACGAAACAGTACTGTACAGCCGGTACTGCACATCACCGCTTCGTGTTGTCTGCTGTGCAGAACTGTTTCGCCTTGTCTTCTGTGTCCCGTGTGCTTTTGCTGTTACCTTTGCTAAATCATGTATCGCAGCTAGTTGCAATCGCTACAAGGTACTAGAATTAAGCGAGCGCACTCTCGCACGCACTCAAAAATACATACACGAAGGCACGAGCGAATTCCTCAATCACTGAGATCACTTCATCTATACCATTTTTAATAGCACACGTTGCGTAGGTAGCTCACGTTTGGTACGGTTATGTGCTGTTATCTGTACTGTTATTCGGATAAGTGTACCCACGTCTGCGAAACTCTCAACTAATCAGCCATATCTTTTCGCATTATTCCGCGTATATACTGTGACTGGTTTACGTAACCGTGTGTGACGCTTGTGTTCTCTTACTCTCTGCTGTGACTATATTTTACTCGTGTGCAGAACTGCGGAAATGGTCGCGATTTATGACTGTCTTTTGCAAGCAGTAAATTTGCGTGTTGTTTTACTATTCCTTTCCAAGCGAAGAATTTCATGAACTGCAGGAAAGCGCTGAACTGGGCTGACTGGTGCTTGACGAAGCGGAACAAACAGTGCAGTAACGCGACGCATGCTTAAGACGACAGGCACTGCACTGACTAACAACCATTCTATATTGCGTCGTCACCTCGAATATACAGAAAAGACCAGCTGCGCTATTATATATATATATTTATATATATAGGACAAACCGGCTGTGTATATTACCCGCCATCAGACAGAACAATAACGACGACAGGCACAATAGAAGCGGTCAAAACAATGATCCATTATTGCATGGCTGTTTTTACATACGTGCATGATGTTATGCTAAAGGGGGAAGATAGGAGTAAGAACAGTGGTTTGTGCTCATTATAAACTAACAAAATAAGCGATCTAAATGCACCAACAACGTGAGTCATGTGTCAGTGTGCCTTCTACATATTTGCATCACAGTGAATTACGCTCCCCATCAAATGTATACAAGAACCGGTGGTGAGCAACGACTCCTTCTAGAATGGTGTGTTTCTGTCTTCTTAATTATTATTATTGCGATAGCGATTATATGGACACTCTCGGTAAATTTTCGCTGTCACCCTCATGTCCCGTATATGTATGTGTATGCATATAAACATAAAAGCAACAACTAAAAAGATCAGAAGAAAACGTTTCCCAAGCGCGCGACCGGGGATTCGAATCTGCGACCTCTCGCTCCGAAGCACGCTGCCTTATACAATTACGCCATGGGCTCTTTTTTACGGGCGAAGCACCTTAAGGGCGAGGCTTGTCCGTCCACGGTGTCCGTTGTCACGGCTACAGTCGAAACATATGTGAGACACACACAAAAAAAAAGGTTTAACAGTAGACTAATATCAATCCTAATTGTGACGGAACAATATAAAACACCTACAAGCACAAACCCTTTATACTAGTCGGCGACTTCAACGTAGACATTATGGACCTTAGGACCTAGCTTTGTCGTCGACTCTTTATGTCACTTTAGGTCACTCATTTTGCATTCTATGGGACAACGCTCGGGTAACGTACGGTTACTCATCCATACGATACCCAGAGCTTCGCCCACTCGTCATGATTCACTTCGTGGAGATTCGTGGATTTTTTTTTTTTACCCCGGGGAGTGAATGGCCCATAGCGCAATTAATCACGCAATTACGCCATGGGCCGTTCGCTCTCCAGAGTACTAATGGCAGAATACAAACGCACGCGGCGTTGGGCGAGACGCACGGGACGCCACACGTGGCGAAATTAAAATTATGCGAGACGCGGGCCATGCTGCATCGTTGCCCGCGCTGTGTTTGCGTCGTATCGCTGGCGACCCACGCTAGTTTTCAATTTTGGGATTGTAGCGCCGCGTCACTCGTGGCCAGTCGCCGTCTTGTGCGTTTGCGCTGTAATTTTAGCCCTGGGATTCTGGTCACGGTGTAAGATATATACCGTGGTTCTGGTTCAGCCAGCTCGTTTCTGCCCTCCTGTGGCATAAGCTTACAAGAGGCAAAGCGTTCCCACTAGCTCACGCCACCACGAGCCACGGGACGCTCTTCTTTTTCCCTGGCCCACGAAGAAAACAAACGTACGACACAAGCGCTAACAAATTCTTTCATACGCCAATGCACGCCGCACATGCACACGCAACGGTAGCCCTAAACCAAAACGTGTAAAAAGGATGATAGCGTATTAAATACGCGAGGACATGAAGTCATATTCATAAGGGTGCAGGGACAAAGAAGTAAAAAACAAGTAAGAAAAACAAAGAAGTGCGTTTGCGCTTGAATTTTAGCCTCAGGAATATGTACCAACTAGACACAAGTGAAGTTTTATTTTAGCGAGTCGACGCCAACAGGGAACGCGACCCATGGCTTCACGTGCCACTGCCACTTTCTTGGGTCCCAAATTCTGAAACTCTCTAGTGTTTCGCCGGAGTTGGGATCTACGCCTCCGACTTCTACTTTGCCCTAGAGGGCGTGGTCGCTCGTGCTAGAGAGCCTCGACGCGTGCGCCCTCGATGCGCGCGGGCATCAAGGCACCCTAGCCCGTGCTTGCGCGCTTATCTGTTCTGTTCTGTTCTGTTGTATCTGTCTTGCTGTGGAGAGGTTGAGGTTCGTGTTACATCGGCTACTCCATGTCTATGAGTTCTGCAGCTAAAAAAAAAAAAAAAGTTACACAAAATGCACAATGAGCAACTACAAAAAAAATAAAAAATAAAAAAAATAATCTAGAGTTTGCTTTCAGAAGTTCACACTGCAGTAAAGCGTACACACGTGCACATTTCTAGTTCTGCTCACAGTATGACACATCATTCCGTAAGTAACAACACATAGCTGTATATCACAAGCGCTTATCCAAACCGGTGTCCACTAAGAAGTCTTTCAGGAAGGTGTTCGCCTTTTTCTGAAGATTCATGTCAGACCATGGTCCAAGTAATTTCTTTAATGTGAGGGGGGCGTCTGTCCAAACTTGCTAGTCTCTTCCTTAATTTTTCTCTTTCATTTGCGTACTTAACGCACTCCAAAAGAATATGACGAACATTCTCATCTTCGTGGCCACAGTAGCATTCCGGTGAGCTGGATCGTTGTATTTTGTGCAGGAAGTTGTTTGTATATGCTACTTCCAGTCGTAGTCTGTGGAATAACGTCTCTATGTATCGTGGGAGCTCTGCCGCTATTGAGAATTTCCTGTGTGGGTCAACTTCATAAAGTAATGACTGCTTTGATTTAGGGCTATGAAACCACTTCTCCATGGAACAGTGGTGAGCTCCTTGCGTTACTATATTTCGAATATCCGCCCCAGACATGGGGATTCCATTCTCCCGTCCTTCATTCAAGGCTTTCTTGGCGAGCCTGTCTGCCTCTTCATTCTTGAGGGGTAGTTTTGTAAGCCTTGTGCTCTCACCGCAAAGTGGGCGTTCAAGCTATTGACTGCACGAAGGTCACTTTGCTCGCTGCAGCGGTCGCGTTTGCAAAAGGAGTGAATTGCTAGCTAGAAGAGCCAATGTAGGAGCTCGTTGAATTAACAGCCTAACAGCTGTGACAGTTTGCGCTCGTCCTGTATATACTTGTGCGTTCTTTTCGTGCGTCCTTCCTTGTGTTTGAGCAGCGCGCAGCAAGTTTCTAGCTGCTTGCCGTTCTTCCTGTGACATTCCAATTTCTCGCTCTCGCATTCATTGCTTCGCCCTTGAGGCGAAACGGTGACATTTTTTTTCTTTAGCAGCTGCTCTTTGTTATATACTGCAGGTGATAAATTCAGTAAACATTCACTGTGCGTCACCTATGCTAAATCCCTAGTAAATTTTTTTGGCGCTAAACGACACCACAAGATGACAGGACAAAGAGCTACTCTCAAATGACATCATTTATTGCGTCACTCCACTCTTTATCTGTGTAGTGACGCAGTAAATGATGTCATTTTAAAGTACCGCTTTGTCCTGTCTTCTTTATTGTGGTGTCCTTTCGCGCTAAAAAGAGTCACTATGGATTCACACCAACCAGCCCGCCAACGCATTGTGTTGCTAAATCCCGTCGTTGCACTGTTTGTTCCACTTCGAAGGAGAGTATAGCCGGTCCAAGGAAAAAAGGCGCCGACCCATCCTTTGATAACATAAGGATATTAATAAGAAAAATGTAATGGTATGAGGTAAGCGGCGTGACAATTAAGGAATGAACTTCGGGGGGGGGGGGGGGGGGCGTGTCCACCTGGTGGCCATTTTTCTTGTTTATTGCTGGTTTCAGCTGAATAGAAAGGATATTAATAATAATAATAATAATATATGGGGTTTAACGTCACAAAACCACGATATGATTACGAGAGACACCGTAGTGAAGGGCTCCGGAAATTTCGACCACCCGGGGTTCTTTAACGTGCACCTAAATCTCAGTGCACGGGCCTCAAGCATTTTCCGCCTCCATCGCAAATGCGGCCACCGCGGTCGAGATTCGATCCCACGACCTGCGGGTGAGCAGTCAAGCACCATAACCACTAGAGCACCTTGGTGGCTGCACCATAACCACTAGACCGCTGTGGCGGGTATAGAAACGAGAATAAACGTTTATTCTAAATTTTACGCGAAGATAACTTAAGTTATTTTGCAACCTCGGTAGCTGCTTAATATTTCTGTTTCGATATTATTCCTCATGTTTCCTGTGCAATAAGCATGACGCAAAAGCGAGATGGCAGGAAGACAGATGTGGACAGTTTACTTTGGTTTAGCTCAGGGTGTGGTTAGCCAATGAATCGGGAATTTAATTGTGCCTGGATCGAGAAAACATACGAGGCACACATTGTCGCGAGTCCTACAATCGATGCGGTCTCATGATTTAATCCAGTCGTTCACCTGCCTTGGAGCGATTTAGCAGAATCGTGCTTTCTTCAGCAAACACACCTTCCTGCCCACTGAAACGGAGGATCGCATTAAAAACCATTGTGAGATCACAGGTGCGCCTTCCTCCTTTATGATAGTGCTTCGCTTTGCCGCATTCCTGGTCTGCCTGCCCTCCCTCTTCTTAAAGCTGGCGCCACCGAATCCGACAACGGGAAAAGCCGAGTGGCCAGAGTTGGACAAGACACCGTCCCAAACGTTAGCCGTAGACACCGTCCCATATGGACACCATCCCACTGTCCTGTACGGGACACCGTCCCAAACGTTAGCGATAGGACAGTGGACCCATAATACATTCGATAGTGTTCACCTGCGCCTGCTCCTTTGCCGTTAAAAATGACTCGCCGGCATGAGCTAACGACCAAGAAAAATGAGGTAGCGGATAAAGAGCGCACGGAAGCGAGCGCTATTCAGTTTGAACCATTAAACGAACACCTCTGGCTCAAAAAATATCTTAACAAGAAGCATTCTCGAAATTTGAGGACCTTATGTTTGCTAACGGAAGCGAAAATGAAAAAAAAAAGAAACTATATATGTTAGAAACATTATGTTTCTCACCATTTTCTTTTTTTTTTTTTTTTTTCGGAAGCCTGCCCTTGGGCGTAATAACTGATGGTATCAAAACTACACATGCGAATTCGCATCGTGTGCAAAGTCTAAAGGTGCGTGGTGGTAAGCATGTCCAGGAATTAGGGACATCGCCGAACAGCGCCTCTAGCGGTCGCCCTTGGAAACATGCTCGTTTTCTATGGGAGAGCGTCGTTTTTCGCGAATAACTAATGGTAGAAGCCATCTTTCACTAAGTTCCCGAGGAAATAGGCTCTACGTAACCATCCCGACATGTCATGGAATCAGCAACATTATTTACGTCCAAAAACCCGTTCCAAATTGCGGGCGAAGTTTTAAGTATGGGAGCCTATGGAAACGGTCAAATTTAGGAGGGTTTTCTGGCCACAAAAATGCGATTTGCGACGAAACAGTAGCATCGATTGGTAAGTTCCCGGGGATTTATCAACTTCAATGACTCAGCTATCACCTGGTTGCAGCAGCAACTCTTCGAATGGCGAAAAAGTTGTTCCAAAACCGCAAGTTTTCATAACAAGGTCGCGGAATTCATTGTGGTAGATATATAAACTGGGTTTTCGTCCGCAGAAACGCGTTGAAGCGATAGCCGAGCGCGTTGGACGACGAGAGATCAAAATCGCTGATAACGCAACCGCGAGTTCGCAGGTTCGATCCTGGCTGCGGTGTCCTTTTTTTTTCTCGCTTAGTCTCGATGCCTTTCGCCAGATGGCATACGACGAAATGTAGGTCATTTAGTTTCGGTTCTTGTTTTTGTTACGTTCTATCCGCACCAAAGTTATCCTGCAAAAAATAACTGGTTTCATGGTATCGTACAATACTAAAATGCTTCTAAGCGCCTTTCTCGTTTAGATATAAAGTATCCAGTCAACAAACAGAAAAACGCAGATAACAGGTTTTTTAAAGTTGGTTTCTTAAGCTAAATGTTTATGGAGATATGAATATTTTTGCCTCTCCAGCTATGCTTAGGAAATGTGTATTTGTGCGACTCTTGTACTGCCTGAAACGTCTGAAACGTTTATCGTCGATTGTGTGGCATTAAAAGACACAAAAGTATACAATTTTCTAGCAATCGTCGTTGTAGTATTCGTGCAATGGAATACAGCTGAAGCTATTTGACGAAGTCCATTTGCGTTATAACAAAGTGGCAATTTCTTGCGTAAACCATCATGGTCCGCGATTCTGAAATAAGTTGCAATAACGATTTCGTATTGTTTGTTCGTCGATAATGTCGCGGCATTTTTACAGGAGGAAGCAAGTCATGTTAAGTTTCTTGCAGACCCCCGTGGATAAGAAGTTTTCTGTTAACATATTTGTCAAAAAAGACGGCTGGGCATTTTATGAACTTTACACGTTCTAGAGCTGGTTTGATTAGTGCAAGAGAACAGAAATTCTCCGCTGCGGACTTATGCGGTGAATTAAAAACAATATATTTGATTTTTTAGAGCGTAAGCTCTCTGACGCTATATGTTCCAAGTTTATTCCTCGCGTCTCATTGACCTTCAGCCGCCGGAGCTCTAGCGTGGCAGGCGTGACGTCACACCACGTGGTCCGCTGGCCAGAGGCCTCGCAGCTGCGCTATGGTGGCTAGCCACCATAGCCACCATATGGTGGCTAGCCACCATAGCGGCGCTGGCTCGGAGCCTCACTGCTGCGGTACCACATGACCAGGCGAATGTTCAAAGCTGCTTCGCCAGCGCTTGGTCCTGCAATGTATGGCACGTGGGCTGGGATCGTCCGTGCATGCGCTTGAGCGGAAGCGACAGGCTGAATGCACTCATCCATTACACATAGCTATGAGGCAGGCTGTGAAATCTTAAGCAAAGTGGAAGTTGCCAGCTCAAAAACATCGCAGCCAAGAGAGGCCAAAGTAGCACGTTACGGAGACGTTTAGCAAGCGCGGACGCGTGCCGAGGTCAAAGCTACTGCAGCCCCCGCCGTGGTTAATCAACACGAACAATTACAAGCTGAAGAAGAAGCCCAACTTTAACGAAACACTGCGTCTATAATCTTTGGGAAACAAAGCCAAACCCACGTTTCGCTCGCGATAGATATGTTTTACAAGAGTTTAGCACACCCATTTTTCTTTCTGTATTTGGCGCTAGTTTTTTTGAACAGAACGATTTGTGGATGTCCTTGCACTCATTATTCGCACAAATTAGGTTTTGAACCGGAAAGTCTGCGATGCATTTCAGAGTGCCGTCCAGCATACATAAATACTCGAACATTTAAGTGCGGTGCACTTTAGGGTGGCAGGCTGTCGTACGCTGTCGTTGTCGCTTGGCGTAACTCAGGCAGAACCACATATAGCATAGCCAGCTGTAGCATACTGAGCGCGCGCTTCGCGCCAAAGAGAAGTTTGCTTCCTCTTGTTCTTCGAGTGCCATGATGATGATTTTAACGCGTCTTCTTCCTCCTGTTCCTTGAGCGCCTTGATGATTATACGCGTATCAACGCAGGCAGAACGACATATACCATAGCCAGCTGCCGCATATTGAGCGCGCGCTCACGTAAGGAGGGTCTTCTTTCTCTTGTCCTTCGAGCGCCTAAAGTGCGGACATTACTGTTATGGCTGGGGAAATACGACAACACAAGGCACATATAAAAATTGAAAGAGGAAGCAAGCGAGAAATAGAGTGAGAGAAAGAAAGGGAAAAAATTGGATGAAAAATATAAATAAAGAGAAAAAACACAGAAAAAACTGGAAAAATGAACAAGAAAGAAAGAGAGGAGCAAGGAAACAAAAAACGAGAGAGAAACAAAGAAGGCTGCCCAACTCCGCAGTTCACACTCCCTTCAGGCCTGGCACCAATAGGGCGAAGCTGCCTTAATTTTTTTTTAACACGAAAGCGTTTTATGCCGGGGTCCACCAACATTTCAGTGACGTATTTGCGTCACGGAAATGACGCTGAGAAAATGTACAGGATCAGATGTTAAGGAAAAAAGTTCTGTCAACGGGAGTCGAACCCGCGACCTCTCGGTTCGCAACAACTGATGCCGGGCACGATATCCACTGCGCCACGGCAATTTTTATTTGCTGTATTGAACCGCGCCACGGTCACACACTCCAGAGTCTTTACAAACGGGCCTTTTATATTTCTCACTTTCCTTTCACAGTGCTTTCGGTCGGCGGGGTTGTGGCGCTTTCTGGTAGTGGTAAACAGAAGTAGTGCATCATGATTAGGGCTTCCGCGATCAGATCCTGCAATGCGTCGTTGCTGCGCGTCCGTCGCAATTTTGTCAACGTCTGAACACACTACGAGGTGGCGACCTTAGCCTAAGCGTCGGCGTCGCTCATAGCATCTATCTATACTAAAAATCCATACCAAAAGTATCCATCCGTACCAAAAGTTCTGCGACGCGCGCCTACCTCGCCTCGCTGTAACACCGCGCTCCCACTTACGCTCGCCGAGAGAGACACAAAAATTTTTATTAAAATAATCAGTCAGTCACGTCAGGCATTGCGCGACGCCCCTAGCCGTCTGCAGGAATCCCTTGAGACACGGCAGCATCAAGGGCTTGACTGATGAGTGTTGCTGGACGTTGGGGTCTTGGCTACGGAGCAGAGCCTCCCAGGGTTCTAGAGTGTGTGAACCATCGTATTCACTCGAACATGTCCACACCATGTGGGCCAAATTTGCTGCTTAACTGCAACATTTGCACTGTGGCCGCAAAACTTCTGGGTGCCACTTGCTTTAGAGTACGGGGTTTGGAAAGATCCCTGTCTGAAGAAAAATCGTGGCCGGGCTACCGGAGACACACGACGTGCGTTACGTTTGCCTTTAGTCCAACCGTGGCGTTCAATAACTCTTTAACGTGCAGCGGCATTTCGACCTTATCCTGCGTCCATTCAGCGACGTTCTTGGGGCTGTCACACAGCTTTTTCTGTTTACACTCTCACAGTTAGCTACTACAGCTACCACAAGGGTTTGTTTAAACATTGATCATGGTCGTTAGTCGAAGGGATAAAGATGTACCACCAAGCGTCAACGCGGATGCATCCACGTTAAACGGTGCTATAGCTGCGAAAGAGCACTACACATTGTGCAAGCTCTCTTACATCAATGTACAGTAAGCATTAAACTACTTCTGGAAGGACACGTTTTACTTTCCTGTTATACCGAATCCTATGCTGGAGGGATCAGCCATGTTTATTTTTTGTTTACTGAACGGAAAAAGTGGTTAGTATTTAATGGGAACAATATTGGTCCAAGAGCCGAGCCTTGGGGTACAGCTGTAGTTATTTCGTAAAACTCAGTCTGGGTATAGGCTATTTCCACTGTCTATTCCCCTTGTAATGGGTAACTTTTGAAGAAATGGACGCACGTCCCACGAAAGCCGTAACGTTATAATTCATTCAATATTATGCTAGGGACACCAGTACCAAACGGATTTTTACATAGAGAAATATACGTGTAACACTTTTATGGTTAATAAAGCAATAATGGATAAGCTAAGTAAAAAACAGCTCTGTCAATTGGCCGATACGTTTTCTAATCTCATATTGGCAGGGCATTATATATGAGCGTATGCACTAAGGGTGCGATACCCAGTGTTTTCCTTCAACACATGAATCACGTAAATATATCATGAAATTTTGAGCTACACATATCCTACATTTGTGCTGCGAAGATTGTCGTCCCTGTCTTCCGAAGACGCACTGTAGGCTGTCTCTGGTGCGAACTGCGTATACGCTACGCTTTCGCACCTTCCACTGCAGCATTTCAAAGGAGGTTAGCGCTAAACAGGGTTGCGTGACGTTTGAGCATTCTGTCCCAATTTCATCATGTTGTACCTGACTTGACGTTTACAACACTGGCGACGAAAATATGGGTGGGAGCCCATAAACATTTTATGGACTGATCAAATGATTTTCCTGTACTTCGTTTGCGGCGACGCTATTCAAACTGAATAACATCGCCCCTGTTCTATATTCCAGTGAGTCGATGAGTCTGTAGAAGAATTGAGTGTTTTTGTTAAACAGAGCAGGGATAGCTAAGTAGGTTCTTGCTTTTGTCGCCTATTAGAATGCTTCGCCTTGCTTATCATATGGTAGCTTGCGGCGATCGTGGCAGTTTGCAACAGGGTGACGAAGAAAGCAGTCGACTCGAACACTGTGGGAAGGCTAGCCTCCAAGCTTGCCCTGCTACTCGAACGCTCCTGGAACATGGTCATGGTCCACAGTATTCTGATCTAAGAAAACTGACCCCACCTGCGAAGGTTGTCACCTGTTCCGAATAATGTTTATTTCCCTATGTCCCTCATTCTCGGCAAAGAAGCATTCACAGAGAGTTGTCCACGTGGACGAATGGTACATAATTACACTACAACTGAATGTACTTATTATACGCATATCAATCCATCTCGTTAGTAGCCGCTGGTAAATTGACCGGCACGCTGTCATCATGAATACTGCTCAGAATTAGACACCGTTTGGCTGTCAGCGGCGAGTTTTCGCAGATTTGGGATCTCGCGTGTGAAGCAGGCGATCTTAGAGCACATTACGAATTTTGACCAATTGCGAAATACCGATGGACAAAAATTTGCAGTATTGAAATTACTTTATTCGCTAACGTTATACGTAGTCATGCATAAGTCGCTATTACACGATGGGTCATTTTCGCTGCATTTGTTGCTTCGCGTTAGGAGCAGGTGCTGTGGGCATGACCCAAAAAAATTCGACCAATCATAAGCAGCTAGCGACCGATGCGGAAGCGAAGCGGGGTAGGTTAGTGTTATAATCGCCCACAGATGTCGAAATAAAATTTAGAGAGAGAGAGAGAGCGAAATTTATTAGAAGGCCGAGAGGTCGGCCTGAGCTTGTGCGCTCTGGCCTGCTACTCAGCACAGGGGAAAAGGGAAAGGGAAGAAAAGGGTGATGATGATGATGGGGACAGGAAGAGGTGATGCGTATGTACATTGACCACGTCACACCCAGTGGTCTTCCTAAAGTCTACTGTCAAGTCCAGTATTTTTCATAAAATCTATAAGTGCCCTTGTAGCAGTCCTTGATGCTGTCTGGTCGGACATTGCGGACAATATGTTAGTTTCACTTAGTGTGTTAACACCGATGCCGGCCAACGTTGAAACCAGCATCTTCCGTTGGGACACGTAAAGAGGGCAGTCGCACAATAAATGTGTTAGAGTCTCAACCACTGGACAGCGCTCACAGTTCGGGCTGTCAACAGGGCCGATGAGGTGCGCGTAGCGTCGGGTGAAGGCGACGCCTAGTCGAATCCGGTGCAGCAGACTGGCGTGGTGTCGCTTTATTTTAGCCGGCAGTCGAAAAGTCATGTTAGGGTCTGTTTCCCGCAGACGCCTATGCCGATTGTCCGGTTGAGACCAGTAAGTTGTTGTGAACTCTCGCATAAGTGATCTCAACAAGAAGTTCACGTCACTGCGAGAGTACGGAATATTTACGAGAATGGCGCTGTTGTCCAAAGCGGTTTTTGCTGCATCATCAGCGAGCACGTTGCCTGCCAAGCCACAGTGTCCAGGTACCCATTGGAAGATGACCGAGTGACCATTCCGTTGCGTGATATCGAATGCCTGTATAATTTCGGAAGCCAATACGTAATATTGTCCTCGTCTTGAGCATGAATTGAGAGCTTGCAATGCGGATTTTGCATCAGAAAGTACAGTCCACTTGCGTGGTGCTTGGTCCGATACAAAGCGAACAGCTTCCCGTATAGCAACCAATTCTGCTGCTGTTGATGATGAGTTATGATCTAATCTGTACTGCCGGGACATATCCAGTGTAGGGACCACAAAAGCGGCGGTTGAACCGCAAGGAGTCACAGATCCATCAGTGTATACATGTATAGAGTCGTTGTATGTCTCTGTCAAGTATGCCAGGGTGAGTTTCTTTAGGCCAGCACAAGGCACCCGTGATTTCTTTGGGATCCCAGGTATTTGAAGACACACCAGTGGTTTTCTCAGTGTCCACAGTGGCAGTTCAGGGACCTCGGTTGGTGCAAAACCTAGAGGAATGGTACTTCTGTGAGTATTGATGCATTCCGAGTAGGCACAGCCTGGTCGGTTCGTCGGCAGTGAAGACAAGTGGTGGTGCGCATGCCGGGTCAGCAGCCGAAGGTGAATTCGAAGAGGTTCACAAGACGTGTAAACCTCTATAGGGTAGGTGTGTGACTCTTCGATGGTGCCTGATGTTGTAGTACATCGCGGGAGGCCTAGGCATGTCCGGAGTGCTCGCGCTTGAAGGCTCTTCAACGTACGAATGCACGTTGTACGCATACGTGAAAGCACAGGTGCGCTGTAGCGGAGATATCCCACAAACAATGCCTGGTACAACTGAAGAAGGCTTTTCTCAGAGGGGCCCCATCTTAGTCCAGCTACAACACGAAGCACGTCTACAAAGCTGCTTAATTTAAACTTACACCATTTGCATAGGGTTATTTAATTGGAAGGACAGGAGAGGGAGCAGCAAGGAGACATTTGCCCACTTTTCCCTTTCCCCCTCTGTCAAAAGTAGGAGGGCAAAAAACGACACCTAGTATGTTATTCGTAGTCATCCATATTCTTATACAGCGCGCTCAATGTGGTTTCCATTAAAATGACTCGAATGAACGTGCTCCTCTTCCCCACCAAGGCCTTAAATTAGATAACTTTTACAGTAAAAAAAAAAAAAAAAGCAGTCGTCTTATTCTTAGGGCTTCTCACAAGTACTTTGCCTTGTAAACCACATGTTTTCTTTAAAATATGAGAACTGGACATATTAGAGGTGTAGTTCAAGCTTCGTTCGCTTTTAATTTACAACGCCGAACTCGGACTATATTTTTTGCCGATGGAATGCCCAGATTTAAAACAGGTTAAATGTGGTGCGCACCGGGTAAGCATATTGGAATTTTTTTTGCGGAGCTGTTGGCTGGCTTCTGGCCAAATAGTGCATGCGTTTAGAGGGTGTGTACAAAAAAGTCTCTTCGACAAAATTGAATCTGAGTACAAGGGGAGAGTGCTGGGTGAGGTGCGAAGGGCGCTGACGAGAGAAGGACCAGGTGCCCCGTAGGCCTGCCATGCAACTGGACGTGTGTTTATCGCGTACCTCTACTGTCGCAGTGAATCACACGTGCGTCTGCGAGGGTCATTCTCAATCCGACATTGTCGCCTTTATTTAGCGGCAGTGGTACGCCCGAGGAACAAGGAGCTTACGAGGAAAGACGCCGACAGCAGCGAGAAAGAACGCGCCTGAGACGCCGAGTGCAATCGACGACGGCGACAACGCTGCCGATCGTTTCGCCGGGGTCAAAGCGAGGTTTCGGGGAGTCTTTCTTCGGCATAAGGGAAGGAGGGGGGACTTAAAACTATGGCGCGATGCTTCTTGTCCCTGATGGTGATGGCATCCCGTGCAGCGATATCGCGGTGCTGTACCACACAGCTACGTTGGTCGTACAACTTCACAGAGTAGAATGGCTCTGAATTTTCTGTTTCTAATATTCATTGACAAGATCGCAGGCAGTGATAACGAGGTTAAATTTACAATCCATGCAGATAACACCAGGTTATACTTTCGTGGGAATCATAATAGGGATATTGTAAGAAGAGCTAATGAGACCCTAATTTCTGCAATTTGTCTTCATCCTAACAACTTAAAATTACCATACCGAAACTCAGGAAAGAAGTGGAAATTTAAGGGCTCGATTTGCTTTGTTAGACACAATATTAATCAGAACTTACAGACATTGATGCCATGGAAAGTACAGAAGATGCTAATAGTACTAATTTTACATTTTAATGTAAATATGAAGAAAGAAAAGAGGACGGAAAGATAACTTGCCGCTGGCAGGGACCGAACCTGCGACCTTCGATAACGCGTCCGATGCTCTACCAACTGAGCTACAGAGACGGTCATCCCCCCCGTACATTTTATGGGGTATATACAGATTTTAGCCATTTTGGAGATAGGTATACACATGTTGAGAAACGACCTGTATATGAGATATTGAAACGTTTTCTTTCTTTTTTTTTTTTTTCAAATGGCAACGCTTGCTGACAACTTGCCACCGCTGTACCATCTTCTCTGCCCCGGCCCTTGCGGGGCTAAATTGCGTGAATGCGGCCCGCTGATGGAAGTGAGTTTGAGACCCCTGCTTTAAAGACTCACCGATAGGCGCGTCATAAAAGTAATAATTGGGTCCTAGCGAGGGACCTTTTAAGAAACATTACTATGTAAAAATCTAAGCACGCGCAAAGAAACAATGACGCAAGTAGCAGCGAGGAAGCCAGACGAGCGCTAACTTCAATCTCGCTTGTACGCGTTCCTGGTTCTAAATGAAACTGGCCGAAATAGCCGGGTCTCAAACCAAGACCTGCTGCCGTTGTGCAGACCGCATAGACAGTGCAACAAACAGGCGGGTTTTACGGTCGCGTACATCCAAATATTATCGGGGGTTTTACATCACAAAACCACGATATGATTTTGAGGGACGCCATTGTGGAGGACTCCGGAAATTACGATCATCTGGTGTTCTTTAGCGTGCACTGTCATTGCACATATAGCATTTCGCCTGCATCGAAATGCGACCGCCGCCTCTGGGATCGAACACGCAACTTTCAGGTCGGAACCCGAGCACTGTAACCGCCACAACACCGCGTTGGATGGTCGTATATATGAATATACTTGGTTTCATTACGCTTTCACGAACAGTTAGCCAAGAGGAGAAGACGAGCTGTATACCATGTAAATAATGAGAATATTATTTCGGTCATATTTTATTATGTGCGCTAGAAACGTAAAAAGCGTTGTTTAAATTAAAGCGTCTTATTCAAAATTCTTAATTCGAGAAGGTAATTGAGCAATCTCGCGCTTGTCATGAATTTCGGCCTTTATTTCTGCTCCTCCTCGAGCTCTAAAAAAATGTTGTCACTGGCAGTGAATACCGCACGGCCTGTTGCATTCACGCTATAGCGCAAAATAATTAATTTGTAAAGTGACGCCAACAAATATCAGGGACGTCATGTTTGTTTCTGCATAATGTCAAACCATCGCCATTGGTATTTCCTTGAAATTAGCGTTTTTAGATGAAGAAAACGGCAGCGACGAAAGGACGTCCTTACTTTCTCCAGGATACCGGCGGGGGCCGACGACCGCAAAATCGGACGAAATATATTGAAAAGGACGAGAGGAAGGGCCGCACACCCTTTCGATATTCAGTGCTTTCCAAGCACAGCCAAGTGAGTTGTGTACACGCATTCGTTGAAAAAGAACTGCTGATTCACTTTCGAGCATCCAGCCGACCGCCTGCCGAACGCCTAGCTCTTATCAGTCAGCGATCACGGTTCGCTCTCGGTGGCGATAGTCGATATTTTTTTTTATGTATGTATTGTCGTTTTGTCTGCCCCGCGGCCTGCGTCACGGCGCCAGTTTTGAAAGTTGAAGGTCTGTACGCCACGTGGTGTGAAAAACGGTGAACTAAAAGCGATGTCCCGAATTCCTGGGTATGTGAGTACCTTGATGCTTGGCTGTTGGGCGGTCGTTCGCTGGCCTGGTGTGGAATGTCCCGTTGTCGCGTCGATGAGGCGGTCGTTGCGGCAGTCAGGAAGGAGGTTGTAGTGAGCCAGAAAGTCCGAGCCGATGATTGGCTCGGCGACGTCGGCGATGACAAAGTTCCAGTGAAGGTTGTGGCGTAAGTTTCTGAGCTGGATGAGCAGGCGGAGCGAGCCGTACGTCTTGATTGTAGAGCGGTTTGCCGCACTGAGCTCGAAAGACGTAGGCGGACGAGGACCTTGAAGATGGGATCGCGGGTAGCAGCAAATGTCGGAACCGCTGTCGACAAGGAAAGGCTGCTTCGTGATTTGGTCGGTGACGAAGATGCGACGGCCTTCGGGTTGGCAGCTCGTGGCCGTTTCTACGCTGCAAAAGGGTTGAAATCTGGGCCAGTTGGTTCATGACACTTGAAGAAAGCCAGCAACAAACACGGGACATAAGATAGAGGCAGACGCAACAATGTGGTTGCCACCCGCTTTTCAGTAATGTCAGTTATTTGGGAAGAGGAAAGGGCAAAGAAGAACGAGAAATTGTGGAGGCATACTTTATCAAGAAAAGTGGGGAAAAGTGTATAAGCACACCGTCAATTTGCCTCATTGACAAGGGATTTAGTGTGTTGCGACGATGGCAAGAAAGATGATTGTGTAATCTGGTTTTCACTGGGTGACGTTTCAGGTGATACTGTTGTGCTGCACATGCGTTGTGAGGTTTCTTGGGTCAATGTTTCTCTTCAATAAAGTCACAGTTGTTAGTTTCAGCAGTGTTTGCGTCTGCCTCTTTCTTGTGTCCCGTGTTTTTGCTGGCTTTCTTCAAGCGTCTCTACGAGCTGCTGCTGGCGTTTTCCGCATGTCCCACGGAACAGGGTGGTCGACATTGCCGGGCTCTGTCCCCGAAGTGTCGGTGGTAGTAACACGCGCCGTTGTAATCAGGTTGCCGCGATGAAGTGGTGTTACGGTCGCGGCTTTGCAAGTGGCGGCGCTGTTGCATCGGAAGACGTTCACCCAGGTGTTGTTGAATGGTGGTGAGCTGTCGATCGATGTCGTCGATACGGCGCGCAAGCTCTGTGGTGTTCAGCGGTGCGGCGACAGCCTGGATGGTGGACGACAACTGCGGCAAGAAGGCCTCGACGACGCGATCAGCAGTCTCCGCAAGTTCGTCGAGAGGTAGCCTAACCTGAGCCTGCAGGATTGCCTGGACGTGTGGCGGGAGTCGTTGGAACCAGAGCGCTCGCAGGAAGGCATCCTGCACTTGCATGTTGCACGCGAGCGCACGCATGTGGCGCAGGAGCTGCGAAGGTTTGCGCTCAGCAAGCTCTGCGGACTTAAGTTGTCGTAGCTTCTGTTCTTCCGAGAGCGACAGGCGGCGGATAAGTGCAGTCTTCAGGTGTTGATAGAGGTTGGCGGTTGGTGGGTTGGCGAGGATGTCCCGGACCTCGTTCACATAACCTGCGTCCAGGTGGGCGACGACGTAATCGTAGCGGGTCCGGTCTTGCGTGATGCGCGTCAGGGAGAACTGGGCCTCGACCTGGGCAAACCAGACCTCGGGCGAGTCCACCAATTATGGCGGAAGCTTGACAGCAACACGCCAGGAGGCAGCGTGCGGGATGCCTTCTGTAGAAGTTCTGACGTCCTCAGCGGTGCCGGCAGGCACGGCCTCGGTTGTGGAGGCGTTGCGGGAATGCTGCTGTTGGTGGGTTTCCAGCTCCTGTTGAAACTGTTGCACTTGCTGGCGCAGAGCGGTGAGGGCTTCTGCGTCGGCCATGGCGGTGCGGTTAGTTCGGTTTCCGGGTCACCAGATGTGGGATGCCGTGTCGACGGAAAGACGCATCCCAACATGAAAACGTAACCAGCATTTATTCAACTACAGTAGCAGCTTCGGGAGAGCATTCTGACGCTACGCTCGACAGAGTTAGTAGAACAAAATGATGCGCTTCCAATCTTGGCAGCCTGGTTTTGTAGCCACCGCTGGTGACGTAAGCTTTGGGTGACGCTACGGTGGCGCTGTGTCTTATCCGATTGCAGTGAAGCGTGTGGTCGTGTCACGCCGGGCTGCCTGATAGCAAGGTGGATGCTGCGCGGTATTGTGCGCAGATTGTGTCGCCACACAATAATTCCAAAATGCAGTAGAGCTGGGTGTTCAAATTGGCTTATCTCTGGAAGTCCTAAAACGTAGGAAATTGGTTTCAATACCAGCTAATGAGGCCCAATTTCGCGTGCAGGGGCATTTTTCAGGGCATGTGCCGCCAAAGGTTCAGATAATATGCAACAATGAAGATAACAGCGTGAAAACCCGCGTTAAACACCCTAAGTGTGTGGGGTCTCGTAATGAGCGCGCCGCTCTCGGAGCACACGGAGACAGTAAACACGGTCGTCCCATACCAACATCGTGTACATTTATTTAACTGCTTTTACATGGCGAGCTCGCTAGCCGAATCATAAATCAAACGCTAAAAACAACCTTAAACAATTACTATGCCAATACACTCAATCAAGATAACAAACAACCACAAGGTAACGCGAAGGCGGCGTCGCCAACGGTCGACTCACCACGAGGGGCCCGCGGGAGACGACCCGCGCGGTGCCCTCCCCGCAGACCCGCCGCAGGAGCCGCCCGTCCACGCCAGCCGCCAAACGCCAAAGAGACTCTTTCTTCCCGTGCGCCCACCAGCTTCGCCGCCCAGCGGCGCTGCTGGCGATACCGTGCTAAATTTAACGATGATGATGATAATCACCCGCGCGAGCACAACGCCACCTTCCGCTCGGCGGCCATCAACCCAAACTGCGGCTTATCCGCGAGACGCGCGCGCCGTGGGGCGCAGACGACCTTACAGGGGGTGATGGCACCCCCCACATCCTCCCAACCTTAATTCAAAACATACCCCGGTAAAAAAAAAGAAAACAGCTACACAAGCTCTACGAAAGACAACAACACATGTCCGAATGTCCGTGCACTCCAACACAGCCGCTGGTCGACACCGCTGCACTGGCTCGACGACTTGACCTCAGTCCCAGACCCGCAACGACAACGTGGCCGTCGGCGCGAGAAAGCGTCACTCGCGCCGACACGGCGGCCTCGTGAGCAGCACTCACGAGGCCGCCGGTCTGCAGGCCGCTGCGCAGGTCCCAGGCATGTCCATCTCCCGAGATGTTTCGACCGCACTCCTGGCCAGCGGCGAAGACGACGTGCAGAGGACAGCCAGCCGCGGGTTACATCAACCCCGCTGCGTACACTCAAAACACATTCGCGACAGAACGGTGCGGTAGGACAAAGGAAGGGAGCTACGGGCTCATCGCCCTCGTGGTACGATGTTTAGTACGGCTAGCAAAAACATCGGCGGTGACCGAGACACCCAGTTCATCTAAAACAAAGGTTGCCTTTCTTAGTTCGTGCATCGCAAGATAAGAGGGAAGCAGAGTGCAACACCTCAACGCCACGATCCGACGGGTTGTGTCCCGACAGGCAGCTCCGCAGAGCCTTAGGCCTAACGAGTCGCTCGACAACAACCGGCATCCACCCAGCACCCAGCATAGGCGCAGAAGAGGCGGCCGCGAGGAGACATCAGCTCTGTAAGGTGGCCCTAACCGCTCGCCGCACACAGCAGCTTACCGAGCGATCGGCGCCCACCGTCCCGGACGGTGTCACAACGCCCCGGCGTCGAGCCGCAATACAAGACAGCAACGACGCCCGACTCCCAGAGCCAAAGAGAAAGGAGAAGCTATTTACAGAAAACTCGGACCACCTACGAGGCTTCCGTACTCACTCGCTTCGGGCCTGGCCTACAATCCACGTGCTCTAAGCCTTGCTCTCCCCAGGATGCGGACCACGTGGCTCTCGTACCAACTCAACGACGTTTTTAAAAGAACAACAACCACTTGCGAGCAGAAAAAGAACTCAACGTGCCGACAAGTTCAAACACGCCTCAGCAACCGATCTCCTCGCTCTCAAAAAGCACGCCGCCGACGCTAGCGATGAACATTCCTCCCTAGGCCCACTCTACACTGGCTTAAAAAAAAAAAAAGGTTGTTCCGAACCGTGAAAACTGTCGTCCGATGCTCCAAGAGCTCCACGTTGGGCAGCCAGTGTGGGGTCTCGTAATGAGCGCGCCGCTCTCGGAGCACACGGAGACAGTAAACACGGTCGTCCCAAACCAACATCGTGTACATTTATTTAACTGCTTTTACAAGACGAGCTCGCTAGCCGAATCAAATCAAACGCTAACAAAACCAATTATACAAATTCCAATACACTCAATCAACACAACAGCAAAACAAGGTAACGCGAAGGCGGCGTCGCGGACGGTCGACTCACCACGAGGGGCCCGACGGGAGACGACCCGCGCGGTGCCCTCCCCGCAGACCCGCCGCAGGAGCCGCCCGTCCACGCCAGCCGCCAAACGCCAAAGAGACTCTTTCTTCCCGTGCGCCCACCAGCTTCGCCGCCCAGCGGCGCTGCTGGCGATACCGTGCTAAATTTAACGATGATGATGATAATCACCCGCGCGAGCACAACGCCACCTTCCGCTCGGCGGCCATCAACCCAAACTGCGGCTTATCCGCGAGACGCGCGAGCCGTGGGGCGCAGACGACCTTACAGGGGGTGATGGCACCCCCCACAAGTGTCAGCTGTTTCCTTGCCTTCTAAACAAAAATGGCTCGGTTGATTTTTACTCAGCTTAGGCCTGATGTACCCAAATGGGTACATCCATTTTCTCCTATGCAATTGAAGTTTTTGTTTTTCTTCTTCTGAGAAGTGTTTTGTGACCCCCAAATGCTCAAAATAAAGAGTGTATACGAGTTGACCTCAAGTACTTTTTCCTCAGGTCTGAAGAGGCTATAGCTCTAACCTGTTCATGCTGCAAGTTATTAGCGCACATTATTCATAAACAAATTGCTTCCTTTCTTGATACTCATTCTATTCAGGTTTTTCCACCATCACCCAACTCATTGAAGCAGTTCAGGATTGCGCCTCCGCTATAAATGACCAAAATGAAATTGATACAGTGTTCTTGGACTTCGCCAAGGCATTTGATAAAATCTCCCACACAAAACTACAAGTTAAGCTTCGCAGCATACAAAAAATATCCGGCTTTGTAATTGACTTCAAGCATACCTGACATCTCGGCAGCAGTATGCTGTGTACAACGAGCCTCCATCTAAATTTCTACCAGTTGTGTCTGATGTTCCCCAGGGCTCCGTACTGGGACCCTTGCTTTTCTTGCTGTTCATAAATGACATCGGTACCGGCAGTGACCGACAGCAGCTGTTATCTTTTCGCCCACTTTTGTTTCTTCATATTTACATTATATTTACGTCCACTTTGGTTTCTTCATTCGTGAAGGGTGTCGTTCATGACTTCGATTGTACGCTGATGATCGTGTTTCATATTCTGTTATAAATTCACGTGATGATAAAGTCAATGTGAACGCTGACCTCAATCACATACGGAAGTGGTGCGGTACTTGGAAAAGGTGTGTGAAATATGCTAAAAGTGTTGTCTTAACCATTACAGATAGGAAGCACCCAATTATTTTTGACTATTCAGCTGACGGTCACCAACTTATACGTGTTTCAGAATACCAGTACCTAGGTTTTCACATAAGTCATGATCTTCGTTGGAATCTTCATTGGCATCATCAGTAAACCACATTGCTAATATCACCATGACAAAATTACATTACTTGAAGCAATGTCTTCGTAATTATTCTAAGGATATTAAACATTAAGCGTACAAGTATCTGGTTTTACCTGCGCTTGAATATGGCAATGTATTATGGCGCCCATTTACAGCTGTTAATATTGTAGTGGTGAAAGAGCAAGGCATTCGCCAGTGGGACGCTTGCTTGGTGCGAGGCGCGAGCACTGGTGCTGAGCGTGAGCTGTTGGTGCCGAGCCTGCCTGACTGTTGACTGTTTTCGCTGTGCCGGCTTGCTGCCTGCTATCCGACGTTATCGAATAAACCCCCCCTTACAAAGTGGTGGAAGGTGCTGGGTAGTTAAATCTGGAACTTCGAAGCCGGAAGCTGCCCACCGCCCCGACAATGCCTGATCCGACCACCGAGCATGGCACCGCCCAACCAAGCACGGCCCAATCTCCACTGGTCATCATGCCCACCACCCTGCGCCAACGCGATCCGCCTTTCTTCGGCGGCACCGAGGACCAGGATGTGGAAGATTGGCTGCAGTTGTTTGAGAAGGTGAGCGCCGCCAACAAGTGGGACGACCCCTAGAAATTCGAGTACGTCCCATTTTAACTCAAAGACGTCGCGAGCCTGTGGTTTCACAACCACAACTCCGAGTTTTCCACGTGGGCCGCTTTTAAGGCCATCTTCGCAGCAGTGTTTGGGCGCCCGGCAGTACGCAAGCTCCGCACAGAGCAGCGCCTACGCGGACGTGCGCAAAAGCAGGGCGAAACTTTCACCAGCTATATCGAAGACGTCATCGATCTATGCGCCTGAACCCTGAGATGAGCAAGCGCCTGAACCCTGAGATGAGCGAACAAGAGAAGATTAAGCACATCTTAAAAGGCATAGATGACGATGCCTTCAAATGTTGCTGGCGAAGGACCCACGTACCGTATCCGACCTTGTGACCCTGTGCCAGAGTTTCGAAGAACTCCGCAAGCAACGCGTCTCAGTTCGGAGGTCGACGACAGCAGACGACTCCCTCGCCGCCTTGACCATCGGCGGTGACAACACTCTGATGGCACAAATAAAAGAATATGTGCGCGAAGAAGTGGCTCGACAGCTTTCGTGCGTGTCATATTTGCCGACCACCGGAGCACCTGCGAACTGTCTAGCGCCAGCCATCAGACAGGCTATTCAAGAGCAGGTCTCCGAGGCATTACCGCCCGCCTCTCCACCGACACCTGTCGCTGCGCCATTGACTTATGCGGCTGCCGCTGCAAGGCCTCCACGTCGCCTGCCAGTATCGCCTCCGCAACCTGCTCGACCATCTACCACGCCACTTCCTGGTGCACAGCTGCACTACGGGAATCCCTGGCGTACTGCTGACAACCGGCCGATCTGCTACGCTTGCGGAATTCCAGGTCACGTTGCACGTCTATGTCGTCGGCGCTTCGCGGTGAATCCGGATGCACCGAGGTATGCCGACTACTCGTTGCGGCCTCCATACCGCGCACCTTACACGCCACCTGAAGTCTCCGACCGCGAGTATGCCGACTACTCGTTGCGGCCTCCATACCGCGCGCCTTACACGCCACCTGAAGTCTCCGACCGCGACCCTCCACCTGCTCCCGATACCCAAACCTTCGCTTCTCGTCGCTCCCATTCACCACGCCGTCACTCTGTCTCCCCTATGCGTCGCCGACCCACCTCCATCGAGACGGAAAACTGACCGCCGCAGCTCCGGAGGCACGAGCTGCGTCGTCGTCGTTCTGTGTAAGTCCTCGCCTGTCCCCCGCCAACCTTATTGATCTAATTGTTGAAGGTGTACGAACACTTGCGCTTATAGATACTGGTGCCGCAATATCCGTGATTAGTCAAAGACTCTGCCGCTCGATTCGTAAAGTCACGACGCTGTCTCCCGTGATGTCCCTCAGCACTGCGAGCGCACAAGAAATGGAGCCCGTTGCGGCGTGTACGGCCAAAGTGGTCATTCGAGACGTATTGTACACCATTGAATTTCTCGTGTTGGCTTCATGCTCCCACGATGTCATCCTGGGATGGGATTTCTTATCCCGCCATCACGCCGTTGTCGACTGCGCTCGTGCCGAGGTGGAACTATCTGCGTTTCGTAATGCGCCTTCTGTCGATGCGCCGGTATCTACTGTGACCAAGCTTGTCGTTGCGACGGACATGGACCTTCCTCCCTTCGGCGCCGTGTTTGTTCCTGCTTACTGCGTTTCACTTTCTGACGCTACCGTTCTGTTCACACCATCTGACCTCTTCGGTAGCCGCCACCATACGTCGCTGCCATTCGCCGTTCTAGAACTTCGTCAAGACACCACTGGAATATTTATTTCCAATCCCAACTCGTGCCCTCTCAGTTTGCGCCATAACGAGACGCTCGGCCACGTTCAGCCTATTGATGAAGATGTTATCGTGTCTATTGATTTCTTCGAAACGAAGCAAAACCCGGAGCTGAATGCGTTGACTCCTCACCTTGCTTCGGACAGAATGTCTTCGGATGCATTTGACCGCTCCATAGACAGCCATCTCGCTCCGGCTCAACGAGAGCAGCTTCTTACCCTTCTGCACGAGTTCAGAAGCTCGTTTGATTTCCCCCAAGCGGCCCTAGGTCGAACGAACACCGTTGTCCACAAAATTGACACTGGGAACAATACGCCTTTGCGGCAGCGCCCTTATCGTGTATCACCAGTGGAGCGTCGCGTAATTACAGAGCAAGTAGGCGACATACTACAGCGCGGAGTCATCAAGCCTTCTTGTAGTCCTTGGTCTTCCCCGGTTGTCCTCGTCAAGAAGAAAGATGGTTCCATCCGATTCTGTGTGGACTACAGGCGCCTCAACAACATTACGAGGAAAGATGTTTACCCTCTTCCCCGCATAGACGACGCCCTCGATTGTCTCCAAGGTGCCGAATTCTTTTCGTCGCTAGACCTGCGTTCGGGTTATTGGCAAGTCCCAATGGCTGAGTGTGATCGCCCGAAAACGGCGTTCGTCACGCCGGACGGCCTCTACGAATTTACAGTAATGCCATTCGGACTGTGTAATGCGCCCGCAACCTTCGAGCGAATGATGGACAGCATTTTACGCGGACTCAAATGGAAGATATGCTTGTGCTATCTTGATGACGTTGACGTTTTTTCACCCGATTTCGCTTCCCATCTCACTCGCCTGCGCGAGATTCTCCAGTGCCTGACCAACGCCAGCCTTCAGCTTAACCTGAAGAAATGTCACTTCGGAGCTCGACAACTCACCATACTTGGTCATGTCGTTTCCAAAGACGGCATCTCGCCCGACCCTGACAAACTTCGAGCTGTTGCTCAATTTCCAAAGCCGACTACACTGAAAGAACTACGAAGCTTCGTGGGCCTGTGCTCGTATTTTCGTCGCTTTGTTCGGAACTTTGCTTCCATCATCGCCCCGCTAACGAAGCTGCTTTCTGGCCCTGCGGATCTTTCAAATTGGACACCAGCCTGCGACGAATCCTTCACTGTACTGCGCCAACTACTTACTTCACCGCCCGTTCTGCGCCATTACGACCCGACTGCGCCCACCGAGGTACACACGGACGCCAGTGGCGTCGGCCTTGGTGCAGTACTCGCGCAACGCAAACCCGGTTTTACAGAGTATGTTGTCGCCTATGCCAGCCGCGCCCTCACCTAAGGCGGCAGCCAACTACTCTGTTACCGAAAAGGAGTGTCTCGCGATTGTGTGGGCGTTAAACAAGTTTCGCCCCTATTAGTACGGCCAGACATTCGACGTGGTGACTGACCACCATGCACTCTGTTGGTTAGCGTCACTGAAAGATCCTTCTGGTCGTCTTGGACGTTGGGCACTTCGCCTACAAGAATTCGACATTCGCGTCGTCTACCGATCGGGACGGCAGCATTCTGACGCGGATGCGTTGTCGCGATCACCCGTGCAATCCGCTGAAAAAGAAAGCTCAACCGTTGAGTTTTCCCTCACTGCTCTTTACGTCACAGACATGCCATCTGAGCAGCGAAAGGACCCTTGGATCGTCTCTCTCTTGAATATTCTCTCCGACTCTTCGGCTTCTGGATTTCCGCGTGCTTTTCGCCGCCAAGCAGCGCATTTCGCAATACGAGACACACTCCTATACCGGCGCAACTACCAAACGGCGGGTCGTAAATGGCTCCTCGTCATACCACGCCATATGCGATCTGATGTCTGCGCATATTTTCATGCAGAACCGCAACATGCACATGCTGGTGCGCTAAAAACGTATGAGCGAATCCGCCAACGTTACTACTGGCGGGGCATGTACACATTCGTGCGAAAATACATTCGCTCATGTTCGTTATGTCAACAACGGAAGACATTTCTGCATTCACCTGGTCCGCTGCAGCCTTTGCCATGTCCTCCACGCCCATTTGACCGTGTTGGGATTGACTCATACGGCCCACTCCCGTGCACTGTTGCTGGTAATCGATGGGTTGTTGTCGCTGCTGACCATCTGACCAGATACACAGAAACGGCCGCGCTACCTGCGGCTGGTGCTCGTGATGTTGCCACCTTCATCTTGCATCGGTTCATTCTCCGTCATGGTGCACCACGGGAACTGCTGAGTGACAGAGGTCGTGTGTTTTTGTCCGAAGTTCTGCAACAGCTCCTTCATTCATGTCGTACGGTACACCGCACATCAACAGCCTACCACCCTCAGACGAACGGTCTAACGGAACGTTTCAACCGAACACTGGGAGACATGCTTGCTATGTATATCGATTCTGACCACGCCAATTCGGATGTCGTTCTTCCATTCGTCACGTACGCATACAATACTGCGACACAATCTACTACGGGCTTTTCCCCATTCTTTCTTTTATATGGCCGCGAACCATGCAGCAGGCTCGACACAATTTTGCCGTATAATCCAGATGCCTCCGAATTCAGCCCAGTTTCTGAAATGGCAGAGTATGCTGAAGAGTGTCGTCAGCTCGCACGCTCATTCACCGCGGATAATCAAGCCCTCCAAAAAGACCGCCATGACCGTGATCTGGTCCAGGACACTTTCCCCGTCGGCTCCCTCGTGTGGCTCCGACTGCCTTTCCACTCTCCTGGCCTGACCCCCCAAGTTTGCACCGAAGTATACCGGCCCTTACCGCGTCATCAAGTGCCCCTCTCCCGTCACATACGTGATTGAGCCGCTCAAGCCGTCCACGGACAAGCGCCGTCTTGGTCGTGAGACGGTCCATGTCAGTCGCCTCAAGCCCTGTTACGACCCTCCTGTCCTCTCGTCTCCTTGAGTCGCCAGGATGGCTCCTCTTCATCGCCGGGGTGTTGTAGTGGTGAAAGAGCAAGGCATTCGCCAGTGGGACGCTTGCTTGGTGCGAGGCGCGAGCACTGGTGCTGAGCGTGAGCTGTTGGTGCCGAGCCTGCCTGACTGTTGACTGTTTTCGCTGTGCCGGCTTGCTGCCTGCTATCCGACGTTATCGAATAAACCCCCCCTTACAATATCAATAACCTGAAATGGGTGCAAAATAAAGCAGTCGGTTTTCTCTTCAATCCGTATCGTATTACGTGTGTTACTGAACTGAAGAGTGGAGCAGGTTTATTACAGGTTAACGTGAGAAGTGCTAAAAAAATCGTCATGAAGGTTTGTGACGTTCTGTTGAAAAAGTCATTGATGAATTTGGTGTCATTAGTTTTCAAAACGAGGTTGGTCTTTCATGTGGGCATTTTTTAGAACTTCTGACGTGCTACCATTATTTTATGGGAGGATTGTGCGCAGTTGCAAAAAAGAGGCATCTGCATTGGTTCTTGCCTGGCTCCCCGACTGAGTGACCTGTTTTTACCTCAGGTTTCTGTGAAGCTGTTGGAAAGGTTGAAAGGTACAAAGGTAGTTAGAACTTTTAGATATATGTAGATGACTTTCTGTTTTTTTGTGAATTGTCCTTCCGAGCAGCTAGTTGCTGAGTTTAACGGTCTTATACCAGTAATCAAGGATTGTCTTGAGCCCTTAGAGGTGACGCATGAGCTTCTGCAGAAGGGCACCATGTGGTCTCTGCACCTTTGCCTCTCGCTCGGCTGTGATCACTCCTGTTGGCATTATGAACCACGTGCAAGTAAAACCCTACTCCCCCCACCACTCAGCGCCATGGCCGGATTAACAGTGCGGAGGGCCCGGTTCAAAAAAATAAGGGGGGCCCCTCGCCCCGTCCCCTTTCTTTCCTGCTTTGTCATCTGGTCATGCTTGAGACTTCACGCTTTTTAGATTTAGCTGCAAAGAACACAAGCCATATTTATTTTAAGCCTCTCCGGAGTGTTTAATATCACCTGGGCGTTTTCTTTCTTGCGGAGCACGTGGAGAGATTGTCATCGTAATAATTAACTATATAAGGAGACGAAGACACATGGACAACATCAAGATTTGTCTGGTTCGTTGGATCATACTGAAATAAGACTAAAGTGTGCGAGAAGTTAAGACGAAAAGAAGGAATGCATACGACACTTAGCAGTGCAGTCCAAGCACCGTGTGTGTTTCTTCCATTCGTCTTTACCTATAGCGTTGTTTACCCATATTTCAACAGAGGACATCTTGCCTCGAAAATCAGGGAGCGCCTTTGTGAAAAATAGCTTCCTCTATCTGCTTCAGCTTCACTGATTCGGTAGCGCACGCTTTGGTTGCCTGCGTGTGAGCACTGCCGAAGTTGACAGGTGGGCCTTTTTTCAGAAACTGTTCGCACGTACTTACAGTAAATACGCGACCAATCGTCTAGCTACTTTTGATTTCATACAACACACATTTAAGCTCTTCTAAGGCAGCATTTCGATATAGTGCTATTATGCATATTGTATATGCCTACTGATCACAACAAGTAATACAGATGGTTTAAAATTAAAATATTTTCAATAGGGGATGGGGGTGGGCCAGATCTTACGGAAAAGGTGGCGCCTATAAAAAATGAGATCCATGTCGAACTTTCACAAAAATGTTTTTAATAAGACTCGCAAAACGACCACACATATTTCCATTTATGCACAAATCGTTCGCTTTTAAACATGTAATGGGGTTACATTTTTGCAAGCAAAATTCACTTTCATAGGGCTATAGGAGAAGGAAACACATTCATTGCACACATCTTTTCTGCGGTTAAATTGCGGAATATCTTGATATTTTTACGAAATATTTCTTCTTAAACACAGTGTAGAAAATTGGTGAACTCTTTCGCAGAAATGCAACCTTGAAATGGGGCGTGTATACCTGTTAACATGTTCTCTGTTTTCATTATTCTTTTAAGTAGAGAAAGAAGGTATGTACGTTTCTACAAGCGTTTTCGTGCCTTTTGCTGAGACAGTTTGTTGATGAGCTCTTCAACATATACCCTCCTAAGAACCCCCCGTCTCTACGCTAAGCAGTGACAAATCACTGAGGCGGCTGACGGTCATCGTTGATCGAAGCCTGTTTTTGATCAATTTCAGTTTGCTGAATGATCGTTCACCAGTGCAATTTGTGACCATTGAGCACAAAAAAAATATAAGAACCACATGGAAATCAGGGAAAGAACCTTCAAGCTTTTCACGAATTAGAAGTTTCAGCATGTCTGCCACAGAAGAACAACATTCGTTGCTCGCATATGAAATGAACTGTTCAAGCTCATCGGGAAATGTGTTAGCCAGATCAGGAGGGTACTTTTTCACGAGGTCCATTGTCTACAGGCGTCTCTGCGCTGGTGAAAAACAGTTGCAGTCTGTAATAACAGCAAACTGCGAGCAGACCTCGGTGTAAGCATTTAAGCGGGATGTGAGAGCCTGTACGAGATTGTCAATCATGCCAAAGAAGGTTTCACAGCGAAATTTTGCGGAAGGATTTTGTGGCTCTGGCGTGCTTGTGCCGGCAGTGCTGTCGTACCGTGTAGATTGCTTTCGCTTTCTCTGCGAGCTTGTTTTGTACGAAGCGTTGTCGGACGCTTGCTTCGGAAGAATTTCAATTTCGTGAAACCTCTGTCTTAGGCCGGATCTCTGAAACCTCTGTCTTAGGCTGGCGGCAGCATTCAATGAAAGTGTGGGACTCTGAAGTGCCTTGCTGGTGGCGTTGAATCGCTGCAAAACTCTATTCCAAAACTTGGCCATCAGCGCGGTTTCCAATGTTGACATTGCCTTCAGCAAAGATTTTTCCTCGTGCTTCGTTTCTGCTCGTTCTTGAGGATCTTCGGATAGTTCATTCAAGGCGGCTTTGATTTCCTTAAAACCTGCCACGAGAGCCCTGGTCACATCCACTCGCGCTGACCACCGCGTGCCTGAGATTTGCCTTGGGATTACCGCTGTGGCGTTTTGTTTCAAATGAGCCTGGAGTACAGGATTCGAACGCCAGCGTCCGGAGCGAGCGGACGTGCGTCGCTTGCGCTCCACCGAACGTGTGCTCTCGTTGACCGGATTACTCCGATATCGTCGCCGGCACTGTGTCGGGCCATCAAGTCTTCACTGTCCGGGCACCCGGACACCTTCACCGTGCCGGTAGGGCATCTCCTTCCTTCTCTATCGGCTTCAGAAGAACTTATGCGGGCGCTGGGCCACTAGGCCTAAGGGTCGACCTAGCTCGCCTGTGCGAGCACGGGCCACTGGGCCTGGCGACGCGGCCCCTTCCACAACAATATGGACGCTAGCACCACGCCAACTGACGACACGACTACTACCCGATGTGTGCAACCTACGATCAGCTCCAACGACACCCAGGTTAACACGGACGCTCTCGACCTCGACGAGCTCACCTCGGCGAGCGAAGATGAGGCTGCCGCACACCATCCTAAATTGTCTGCATCGCTGGGGCCGGCGAGCGACACCACCGCGAACTGGAAACTGGCGATTTCCCATCGTCAGCGTCAACGCCAGAAAAAGTTCGACCAAGCTCGAGCGGAATTAATGCAGCCAGCCGGTCCTGCAAGCACTCCGCCCAGCCACGTCGCCGCCGGGGCTGCCGCGGCTGAGAACGCCCTGCTGCGCCGGCAGACGCGGCATGCGTCGCACCGGCGCGAACACCACCACATGTAATGGAGCCGCGCCAGCTGCGACGGAAGCCGCCGCCACTTCCACGTACGAACATAAAGATCATCATGCGCCCGAAAAAAGGCCTGGCCATTAGGAACTTCACGACGCATCAAATCTCCCGAGCTGTAGCCATGGCGGGCAATTCTCGACAACATTGTACGGGTGACCACTTCATTATACGTACTCGCCCCGGGTCGAACATTATTATTGCCAGCACGCCACCTGTTGACACGGCCCAAATTCTCCGCCGGATCGCTACCCTCACGCTTGAGGGGAAGACCTACGAATTCAATACTAATGTGGCGGTCCCCGAGGACACTTTGCGTGGCGTCATTCATGGGATAGAGCCCGGCACAACTCCGGAAGAGCTAACCGCCAACCTCCGCGTGCGCACGCAGGCAGTGACAGTGCACAGTGCACGAATGCTTGGTGCTACCAAAGCTGCTGTATTAACTTTCGAGGGCCCCCTTCTGCCCCGATATGCACTGTATTACGGGGGGGGGAGGTGGCTTGCCACCGATACAAGCCGACGCGCCAAGCCTGCCAAGTCTGCTTACAACCAGGACACCGTTCAGACGTTTGCCCCACGCCGAACGCTCGAGTTTGTCGGCAGTGTGGTATCCTCGACCCCGTGGACGGTCACCCCTGTGCTCCGAAATGCCGATTGTGTGGAGATGCCCACTTAACGGGTGCCAAAGAATGCTCTCAGAGACTGAAGGCCCCACGGCCACGTCCCCCCTCCTCGACTCGCAGCACCCGCCCCAGTCCGGGGGCGCAAACCCCATCGCAACCCACCAACTCCCAGACGCAGGTGGTTCAGCAAGGAGAGTGAGACTTCGTGCAGCCGCTCGCGCTCTCACTCGCGGTCGCAGTCCTTCCCTCCCCTCCCCCCAGCGGAACCTGGCCAACAGCAGCAGCCGGCGCAGCACAAGCCGAAGAACAAGGGCCACAAGACCAGGGGCAGCAGCATCAGCAGCAGCAGCAGCAGCAACCCGCCCGCCAACAGTCCCAGCACGCCTCCGGCAAGCCTGCTGATAAGCCCAACTCCACTCCATCAGCCGGCGTCGATAACAAGGTGAGCTGGTCAGCAGAAGTAGCGCAACCCAACGCTCCGCTCAGCACCAGTCCGCTGCATACGAACACCTTCTCGCGGAAAACATGAAGCTAAAACAAGAGCTGGCGGCCGTCAGGGCGCGTCAGGCCAAGGACAGCGCTCAACTGCACGCCCTCATGGCGCGTCTTGGATCCCCACACGACTCCCCAGAACACCCCGTCCTAACCACCGCCGAGAGCCAGAAAACCCCTAAAATGGCGCTATTGGTTTCAACCGCGTCGGGCACCGCGGTCACACGCGAAGAGATTCTCGAGATGCTCTCTACACTCGTCCAACAGCTTTCGCAACAATTCACTACTGTCTTCACACAGTTCGGAGAACGCCTCGACTCTCTCGAGACAGGCCTTGAGGCCCAAATTGCTGAAACAGGCGGAAACATACGCAGGAAGAGGGCCACCTGTAACTCGCGCACCACGACAGATCAAGCTTACCACAGACTAAGCATGGAATCGCATGCTTCCGAACTCTTCTCCACGCCTGCATCGACACCCGGCAACCTCACCCTCACCGCCATATCGGCCTCGCAAGCCGACATCCCGACACCCACGCCTTTCCACGCAACGAATTAATCATGGGCAGCACAGCCTCGCCCATTGGCGAACATTTAGACGTCTGGCAATGGAACTGCCGTGGCTTCCGCAGAAAGCGGAGCCACCTCCAACAGTACATTAACACACACCTTGCTCAGCCAGATGTCATAGAGCTTGAGGAGCCTGGCACGTCACCGATATTTCCAGGTTATGAGTCCTACAATAGCCCAACAGAAGGTAGAGCGGCCGTCCTGATTAACAAAGCGCTAACCGCAGTGGGCCTGGACAACATCCCAGACACCAACATAGACGATGTGATCGGGGAGCTAGTTCTCAGGCGAAAAAAGAAAACCGATTACGAGTGAAAAACAGCGCTAAAAGACGGGACAAGAAAGAACACGGGACCACGGAAAACCGAGAAGCGAAGTGTCATCATCGTCAATGTATATAGCGCCGCAAAGCAAAAAGCCACTGATTTCCATGCCCTCATCGAAGGCGCCAGCAAATTAGCCCAGGGAAAGGAACTCTTACTGCTCGGAGACTTTAACGCTCTCGACGAACGCTGGGGGGTACAACCGTTCGGATATCAAAGACAAACAGCTTGCGGCTGCCACCGAAAAATTCCAGCTCGAACTGCTTACCGATCCCGCATTCCCCACCCGAATCGGCAACAGTGTATGCAGGGACACTTGCCCCGATCTCACCTTCGCCCGTGGTAGTGCAAACTATAATTTGGACAACCTGCAAGAATCCTTGGGCAGCGACCACTGCATTCTCCGCACAAAAGTTACGGAGAGTGCAGTGCGTCGCTCCATTGGAAAAGCACGCATCACAAATTGGGACGGCTTCCGTCGCGAGAGCCAGCATTCACTCGACAGCCTCACAAGCCTCACCGATTGGTGCGCCCAACTTAAAGAAATTCGAGAGCGCTGGACCGCCACCGTTAACAGAACACCTCTACTGCCGGAAGTGGACGGCCATCTCCTACATCTGTGGGAAGCCAGAAGGAGCCTCATCCGCAGAAGGAAGACAGAAAAACATAACAGACGCCTCAAGCTAAGGATCGCGGCTCTCACCACTCAGGCTGAGCAGTATGCTGCAGAACTGGCCCGACTAAACTGGGCCCAGTTCAGTGACTCCCTTCGGGGCTCACTTGGTACGGCCCGCACGTGGCACATTCTGCGCGCTTTGATTGACCCCACTCGAACAAAAAATGAGACAAATAAGTCGATCATGCGCCTCATACACGCCTTTGAGGGCACGGACGATGAGTTGCTTGCTCAAGCTAGGCGCAAATGCTTTAGCGATTATCACCCGCCTCCATTTCAGGCGCCGTATTGTGGTCGCGCCAACGACACTCTCGACCGACCAATCACGGTGGACGAAGTCTATGCTGACATTCGCAGCAGCACCCGCAACACAGCTGCCGGGGCAGACGGAATCACGTACTCCCTTATCAGGAACCTCAATGACACCGCCGTAAAAGAACTCGCGGCGTTTTTCAACGATCAATGGCAATGCGGCACGCTACTCCCTGAATGGAAGCACGCGGAGGTCATAATGATACCGAAGCCGGGAAAAAATCTCCAGATCGAAAACCTTCGACCAATTTCCCTCACCTCCTGCCTTGGTAAACTCTTCGAGCGCGTCATCACTAGCCGCCTGCAAGACTATCTTGAGGACAATGACCTTCTCCCGCACTCAATGTTCGGGTTCAGGGCTCATCTTTCAACGCAGGATGTACTGCTTCAATTAAAAGAAGTCATTGATACTGCCCCCCAGCATGGAGAAAACATTATTATGGCTTTAGACATCAAGGGCGCATTTGATAACGTTAGCCACCAGGCCATACTTGAGGGACTCGAGGCTCTTCATTGTGGGCAACGCGTCTACAGTTATGTTCAGTCACTCCTGTCGGACCGCAGGGCCACGGTCGGTCTCGGCTCGATCCAATCCCGCATTATCAAGGTTCCAAACAAGGGCACCCCGCAAGGCTCAGTGATCTCCCCGCTACTCTTTAATGTAGCTATGGTTGGCTTGGCGCACGAACTCCACCGCATCGATGGCATCCATCACGCAATGTACGCGGATGACATCACCATCTGGGCCACGCGGGGATCCCTTGGCGAAAGAGAACATAACCTGCAGGAAGCAGCCACATGCGTCGAACAATACGTACAGGCACGAGGCCTGGCCTGTGCAACTGAAAAATCTGAGCTTCTACGCATTTGGCAACACAAGCCCCCACCATCGGCGCAGGATGACCCAGGCTGCCGCCTCCACGTTGTCCTTGCTGGCGAACAAATCCCAGAGAAACCCGTCATTCGTATATTGGGCCAGCGCCTCCTCTATTTTTCAGTGCCTGGGCGAAGGAGCGGCGCGCAATGGGAACCGGCCGTCGGCGTTAGTACGGCTCTTCGCCGCCAGGCGCCACCACTCGAGTAGACCCGCCGTCGCGTCTTCGCTCTCAGAAACGAATGCCGCGGCTGCATTCGAAGCTGCTATATGGTGCAGTTTTCGGCTGTATTCGAGCTGTTTGAAGTATAATGAAACTTGTAGACGGAAATCGTGAAGCACTTGTAGTTCTGGGCAACTATTCCATTTAAATGGCATCAGTCGTGCGTGGCTATTCGATCGAGGCGCTCGCGCGTCGTCTGCTAGGCCGTTACCACAGAGCGCGCGCCAGGCATGAGCGGAAGATTGTTTTGTCACCATTATGTTCCCTTGACTGACAGTTGGTTTTTGACTGTCTGAAATTTTGGAATAAGCGTTTGCCGGGAGCTAATGCTGAAAGCTTGGGCGCCTGCTTGGGCATTGGGCAGCCTGTTCAGCCTTGTACACGCATTCATTGTGACCCTGTACATGATGATTGCCGGTTGTTTCGCCGGTAGCGCATGTGGTGTCCACAGGCTCCGGTTGTTCAGCTTCGGAACCTAATGTCAGTACTGCACATCGCAGTGATTGCGAGGCAGCGATCCTACGGGGACATTCATTCGTTGACTGTTCGGGCGCAGCACGGTCCCGTGTATTGATACTTGCCATGATTGGTTCAGTTGTTACCATGGGGTGCAAACGGGAAGGGCGCAGAGACCGACGCTACTGCATCCTTCTTGAGCCGCCGCTTCTGATATTCTACGAAATCTTCGGGTCGTAAATGACGGCTAGATATTCTGGTGTAGTTTGAAGATGTATTAGGAGGCCAATTATTCGGCCTAAGAACTGCAAGCCACCTTTCCCGAACACCAGCTGCAGCGGGAATTTCATAGAACGACAGCCGAACAGTGTAAAGCCTCAGACGCCTCATCAAACGCGAGGACCATCGGCGGCGTCAACACGAGTGATCTAAGGAATCAACATTACGTGATAACGTCATCATATGACGTCGAAGATAATAATTGTTTACGTGATCTCACATAACGTGACGTCGTCATATTACATCTTCGCTTGGTCAAAATGGGCCGATCACGGAGGCAGTGCATAACCTGCTGAGGTGCAGAAAGCTTGCAGTGGCTCCGATGCTTGAGGCAGTGAGAAAATCACGTTAGGCGCAGAAGTATCTCAGAGGAAAGCAGGAGATGTTCAATACATTAGAGAGTTTTAGAATACCGTACGTAAAGCTTGCGGACGTTGCGGGCGTCACTTTACAGGAGCCCGCAAGAGGTAAGCGTATGACGCATGCGCAGTGGCGCGAAACGCTAACGCAAAGCTTTGCGTATGCTAGCTATTCTAAAACCCTGTATTGACTAGGAAGAAGAATACGATTGCTGGCTTTCGACTCCCAGTCGTAATAGCTGAATGCACAAGGGACCCTGAGAGCTTTTTTTTTTATACGTAAAGAGAAATAAGAAAAAGACAGTCATGATTTCTTTCCGTTCGATTTGCAAAGTGGTACACAACAGCATGACATAGTGGAGCATGCAAGAACGTGGTTGCAATAATAGCCTGAAATGGGAAATAAAACGCGAATACTATCAAACTCGAAAGAACGTATCGAATCAACAGCACGGTCTGACAGACTGCCTGCGGAATACGTACAGTGGGCTAGGAAAGAAACGCGGACATGCGGCATCGACATTCTTTGCTGTTCTGCATTTATTTCTGAGCGGTTGTATCCTGGATGATTGATAAAAAATACAGTGTCATCCACGGTACAGACAAAGGCCATCTAGCTTCTTTTTTATTGCCACCACGGTCAGAGCGTGATGAAAATAGCGCGCCGCTATTTTCGCGTTTCTTTCCATCACTCCCTGCACCTGTGAAAACCTGCGAGAAGCAAGAATGCAATTAAACTCGGATGCAAACAGACAACCGCGAGCTTCGTAACACGCGCGGCCGTTCAGCGCCAGCTTCCCGTAGTCTACTCGCGCAGCGCCGCCACGCGGCAGCGGCGAGCGGAGGCGGAGCGCGCGCTCGACGGTCCGCGGAGAGCGTTCGCCCAGGCACTGAAAAAATAGAGGAGGCGCTGATTGGGCATGTGGATACAGTCAAACCGCCATGTGAATCACACACTTTCCCTCCTCCGCACCACTACACTACAAGTGGTCCGAATGATATCTCGGGTAGCCACTCGTCGCCATGGCATGTGCGAGGAGGACACCCTGAAACTCGTACGCAGCCTCGTGGTCAGTAGGGTGACATACAGTTTGCCCTACCAACGGCTAACCAAAACTGAACAGGACCGAGTGGACGCAATGCTCCGTAAGGCCTACAAAGCGGCACTCAAGCTACCACCGGGCACTCCCACGAGCAAGTTCCTCGCACTGGGTCTGCACAACACCTATGCAGAACTTTTCGAAGCGCAACTCACGACGCAGCTGCAGCGGCTCACGCAAACACCAACAGGCCGTGACCTGCTCCTACGCCTAGGCTATATCGGCCAGCTTCACGACGCAGCTCGCCGCAAGCCTATTTCCGACAGCCTTCGTGCCACAATTAAGGTCGCCCCCATCCCCCGCAATATGGATCCCTGACTACATCAGGGCCGGCGGGAAGCCAGAGTGGAAGCCCTCACACGAGAGCACGCGCACAAGAACACCACGTACTACGTTGACGCCGCCAACTACGACCTCACCAAAACCAAGGCAGTAGCCACAGTCGTGGCTACTGCCTACAGCCACACAGCGCGTACCAGCGCTTCCGTGCGGTGCCACATCACCGAGGCGGAAGAAACTGCCATCGCGCTCGCTCTCGCCCTCGGCTACAGACAGCGACGGTCACTGACAGTTCTTACGGACTCTCAAGCGGCTTGCCGCAGCTACCTACAAAGGCGCATCAGCCAACCCGCCTTCAATATCATTCTGAGCGCTATAGACACTGGCGAGCATCTCAATACACACACCCCGAATCTGGCATCGTATTATATGGACCCCGGGTCACATGGTACTGGAGGGAAACGAGGCAGCGGATAGGGTTGCTCGAGGGTATGCGAGCCGAGCACCTTCCAACTCCGCCCCTGAGGAACCCGTTCCCGTCCCTTGCGACTACTCAGCCATCCTAAACCATTATAGAGGACTAAGGCAAGCTTGTTCCCTACCACACCGCACACTAAATAAGGAGGAATCGGCCAGCTGGAGGCAAATTCAAGCCGCCACGTTTCCAAATTTGCACATCCTTAGTGAAATGCATCCCTCAGCATACACTCCACACTGCCCATGGTGCTCAGCTAAAGCTACCCTGTGCCACGTCACGTGGTAATGTCAGGCCATTACAGCCTTAGCCCCAATACAAAACCCCACAGCGGAGCGATAGGAAGAGCTGCTGGCCAGCGACAACCTGGAAGATAAGCTGAGTCTGATCGACCGGGCCCGCAGCGCGGCTGCTGCAAGCGGAGCCCTGGACTGAGGGCACCCCCCACCGCAAGCCAAGAATCTCCGACTACCCGGAGCTTCCCCGCAGAAACGTCTGACAAATAAAAGTTTTCACCACCACCTGGAGTACAGCCCAGCGACGAGTGGACGCGGCAAAGAAAACGTATATACGTTGTACAAGCCCGAAAAAACTAACGGCTAGCCCACAAGAATCTACTGCATGAGCCCCGACCAGATTAAGAGAGTGAGCAGCACAAGGGATGAAATTGCTTGCGGATTCATTTTCTTCAAATGAGCCTGCATGCCAGAGTATTTTCCAGCCATATTGCTCGCGTTGTCGTATGACTGGCCACGACAGTCTCGAAGTTAACTTCAAGATTTTCTAAGACGTCGAGCGTTGTCTTCGCGAGATCTTCCCGTTTGTGACTGGTTATGGGCAAAAATTCAAGAAAATGTTCTTCAGGCTCATCTTTAACAACGTAGCGAATGACCACTGTAAGTTGATCCCTGTGACTCGAATCAGGTGTAAAATCAACTGAAAGAGAGACGTACTTGGCACTCGGAACCGCGCAAGGGATTTTTTTCGGACTTCAGCTCCGAGGGCTTCTACAACCTGTTCCACAATGGTTGAGGAGAGGTAGGATGTTTTGCCACGTCCAATGTTCCCAAAGTTCTTTATACGGGCGGCGAGGAAAGGATCAAACTTGGCGATCAGTTCAAGACACCCAAGGAAGTTGCCATTTTGAGGAGACCCGAGTAAATCATTGGATCCTCTGAAAGAGAGCCCTCGTTCTGCAAGGAACATTACCACTGCAACTACGCGGTGAAGAACATTTCTCCAGTAAGTTGCCCGTTCCGAGCAGTGCTCTTCAAAGGATCAAATGACCGACGTTCTGAGAGAACGTCGCTTGCACAGGTCAAGCACGCATTGTCTATGACACTCACTTTCCTCGTGTGTCTTTAACTTCGCATATGCCTTGTTCCATGAACTGAACCCATCTTGTTCCGAAAATTGGTCCAACAGTGTGCACACACGAAATTTCTTTAACCGAAGAATGCGTCATGAGAGCCGTGCTGCCTCGTGGATCGTTGAGCGAGGCAGCGGTGTTATGTGATCTCGAACAAGCTGCGCGCATCCGGTCGGCTCGGAGAAGCATCATGTTCACCTGAGATGCCCGTGGTTGCATATGCTACGCAGGGCATTGCGTAAAAGAAGTTCAAAAGTGATGGTCGGTTTTAGACCCCCCACCACAACGCTCAAGCAATTGCGGTAAGGTAGCCAGATATATATGTTGTAGATATTTCCTGTGCACAACATTTACCAAGTGATGGTCTCTTAAGTTTCCCTATATAACCAGCAAGCAGGAATTAAGACAGAACGGCAATGCCAGAAGTGAAGAATCAAACCATTACTCCTTCGGAGTCCTTGCATAATCAGGGAGTTCCGTACCATACAAATATTTCATGGTGCGTTGTTTACACTATAATGAAAGCATACTATAGCATACCTATGCGTCAGCTTCATACCGGTTATTTTCATTTAGCGCATTAAACGATATTTCAAACAGGAACCACTCTCTATGCGCCTTCGCATTGCGTGTTGGACCGTAGCTGCTAAAATCCGTCAGGCTGCTCTATGTGTCCATCCGCTGGATCAGCTTCGTCCCTCTACACGATGCATGGTCTTGGGCGAGTAAAAGGTTTTTACCACAGACTGCAGAACTGTGAGCTGACTTCAAGATTATGCACGTTATGCAACGAACAACCTCTTAGAAGCATGTATATTGATTATTGAAATAGATAATCTGTTTCTCTCAGGGGAACCCAGCAGGAGGATTAAACTTTTTCCAACAAAACAACGAAGTCAGCCATTTTTTCTGGCCCTTGGGGGGCCCCCCTAAAACCTGAGGGCCCGGTTCATTTGAACCCTTTGAACCCTGCATAATCCGCCCCTGCTCAGCGCATTCCAAACAAGCTAAGAGGGCGATTACGAAGCTTTGCTTCAAGAGTGCCCTAACGAAGTCGTGTCACCATATGGTCCAGTGCAGTTTCAACCAGCAAAGAAAGGCTGCTGGATGCCGGGTTTTCCCAGCCTTTGCTTGTCTCCGTAGCTGAATGTATTTTGAGTGACCGCAAAAACGAAAACCGAACTGCAGCGAGAACATTTGAGCAAGGGAATCGCATAAGGGTGCTACCTTACGTACACGCGGTTTCCCATAATCTGAAACAGATTGCTCAGTGGGCCAAAGTGCGCGTGCTCTTTTCAGCGCCAAACGAGTTAGAAAGGCTCTGCAAGATTACGACGAGGAATCCAAATGAATATCGTGGGTGCAAAACTAATCCCAAGAACAAGTTTGTTGATTGCGCTGAGGGTGTGGTGTATTGCCTGCCGCTATCTTGTGGTCGCAGCTACGTCGGACAAACGGTCGTTGCTTGAATGACCGGCTGCGTGAACACCATTACAATGTTAGAAATGTGGCAGGTGGGTTCTTAACAATACATTGTAAGAAGTGCGGTTGTCTGCTTTTGTTCGACGCGTGCAGAGTTCTGTCTAGAAATAGATATCAGCTTACACGCGAGATAATCGAAGCAGGAGAGATTGAAAAGTTGGGTGACATGTGTGTCAGTATGCCTTCTATCGTGCTGACAAAAGAAGAATTTGATTTCCTTGGTGTCCGTTATGATGCTTAGTAATGTTGCTGTTACTTCTGCGCAGCAGGTGTGCTCATGGTTTGCCCTATAAGTGGTGTCGACATCACAAAAATAAACTGTTGAAAGTAGCGCTATGTGTGTGCGTGTGTGTGCCTTCATTGTGTGTTCGTCTTCGGTGCGCTCTTATCCTTCATAACATGGAATACCAACATGCCCACATTACCACCTTAGTGAAAATGGATGCCAGGAGAAAGCACTAGCAAAGAGCATGGCAGCCAACACAAACTCGTGATGCAAGAGCCTACTGGTTGTTAATGTTAAAACAAAGTTGGTGTCAATGTCATGGCGTGAGGCGTTTTGCATGTAGTTCTGCCACATGCACTTCAAAGTTGATTTCTAATATTTGCTAGGCTATATTGGCCCTTTATATTTTGTAGATGCATATATTTACACACAAATCTATCCCACAAGTTATCTCGTCTTTGAAACTTCATGTCACTAGTCTTTTTAGCTGAACTGTGTGGGGACAGGACAAAAAAAGTGCATTTTTGTTTGTTTCCTTGCACAGTTTCCCCTGTGCCATGTGGAACGGTATCGGGAGAAAACAACGCTTTGCCATTGGTTGCAAGACACTGGAAGTCGTAAAGGAATACATCTGGACGATGAACGAGCAGTAGGGCAGCTGTTAGGCACATCAGAGCAGGGTAAGCACCGCGGGGAAAATACCAATGAGGGTCTGCATATGTATTCGATTGAGCTAATGGTGATGAGCAAGTAAATTGCAGCAATAATGTTCATGCCTAGCCGTCATTTGGGCTGAAACTTTGCCCATTGCGACCACCTATAGCTGCAAAGAAAGAAACACAGTGAATGCCGCCGTCTCACGTAATCTGGAAGGTTGTACGAGAGCTTGTACAGATCCAGACCGCAATATTGGGAAAGGGGAGGTGGAATCTGAAGTTTATTTTATTATTATTTATTTATCAATGATGTAGGTTTTCCGCAGACCCATACGGCGGGTCGGCATACCTCATCACAGACACTTAGTAACATACGACATATGTCCACAAAGGCGGCAGGGACGACGCGAGCAAGACTGAAACACTTTTCAAAAGCTAGTACATCAATAATATAAGATGAATATCGTTACACTTTTCTAGTCGGTAAAAAAGAACAAAGGCACCATTAGAAATCCCATACTACACATGACAAAAGAAATGCACAAGAAAAAACGCTGCGGTTCAACTCTGCAAGATACTGTCACGTGGTCGTGACGTCGACGAAGGCAGCAGTCGGTAGGTTCAAAATGAAACTGTTTATTTGGGCCGAACTTGTGGCCGGTAAACAGAAAGTCAGATTACAGCAATACACACTGCACTGATAGCGGCGAACAGAGCGTCGGCCGTCGATGAACTGAACATCGTTGGAACGCGCCGGCTTTTATAACTCACGCGTCGAACATTCTTGTCTTATCTCTGGTCGTCGCGCAAGCTCTCGAATAATCTTGGGTGTTCGCGTCTTGCGCGCAATCTTAACAAAATGATCTACTAGAATCGTGAACCTTCTCGAACACTGCAGGCGCGGTTTGTTCACAGTCTTTGTGGGCGTAAACCGAATACAGTAAAAGAAACGCGCGTGGCAATACTTTCTGCACCTTTACATCAAGAGAATTAACTACAGGGGCTCTATTAGCTGCTCCACAAA
>JALIZH010014905.1:0-74822 GCA_030522465.1 Rhipicephalus appendiculatus | reverse complement strand
GCTCCAAATTCGGGATTTTGCGCCTGTCCTGTGTGTTCTTGACTGTGTCCTGTTTTCCTCGCGCTACGCTTCGACATGAATCTGTACCAACTCGCCCAGTACTCTACGTTAAATAATGGATCATTTTTTTTCCCGTAACGTGCTCAAAATTTGGATTTTCGTGCTTCAAAAGTAACATACTGCTGCTCCAAAAATTGCTCCCAATTCTATTTCGGCTATTGCACCCCTGAATTACATTTGATGCCATCATACCTGCATGTGAGTTAGGCAAGAGTTATAGTGCTCCGTTTTGGTTTTAAAGGACACTAAATTGAAACCTTAGATCCAGTCTAGACCATGGTGTAAGAATATTTTAGGTGATGACTCTGCCGCCGGCGCCGCGTCCAGATTGTGTTCGCCGCCTGGGCTGTTTCTTTTTGGCGGCGACAGGTGGCGCTAACAGATGGTGGCTCACTGGGGAAAGGCGCCGATACGCGCTGAATAGATTATTGTTAGCACAGCTTCAATTTGGGCGAGTTGGTACGGCATTGTAACGTAGTTGCGCTGAGCGAAATGCACAAACGAGTGACGGAACAAGAAGACAGCACAGGTGGTGCGCAGGACAGGTGGTTGCGCACCACCTGTCCTGTCCTCTTGTTCCGTGCATTTCCCTCAGCGCAACTACGTTACAAAGATTATTGCTGCGGAGCCTCGCTTGTTTACCGCGCTCGATATGCATATGTACATGGATGTCAACAAATTACGACACTGGGATTTTGCAGTAAACAAATCGATTTTCTCATCGTAAAAGCAGATTATTTCCCAACAGCGTTTTTGTCATACAAATACTCCGACAGCAGCAAACGTTGGTCTGGAAAGTGGTCGCATTTCGACGCGACATCGTTAAAGAGCTCGTTTCGCTGAATTTCCGGTGTCGGTGGCGTCGGCGTCAGCGTCTTTTGTTCTGAGCAAGAAGAGCAATGTAGGCCCTGAGCTAAAATGCGAGGTAGTTGCAATAAGGATGACAGGTGGAGGACGTTTGCGGTTTGGCCTACTTTGCGGCACTCTCCACCGAAAAGCCAAAGCGCGCTAGTGATTGGAAAGGCGGCATTGTGCGTGCGTGTGTGTGTGTGTGTGCGCGCGCGCGTTCGTCTGTGTGTATGTGTGCGTGTAAGTGTCAGTGTGTGTTTGCGTGTGTGCGTGCGTGTGTGTGCGCGCGCACGTACGTGTCAGTGTGTGTTTGCGTGCGTGCACGTGTGTGCTTGCGTGTGTGCGTACGTGTGTCAGTGTATGTTTGCGTGCGTGCGTGTGTGTGTGTGTGTGCATATGTGCGTTTGTGTGTGCGTGTGTGTGAGCGTGAGTTTGTGCGTGCATATGTGCGTGCGTGCGTGTTTTTGTGTTGACTGGTTATTATTGAATATACGAACAGCGCAACATACAATGACAGAACAAGGTAACAACACAGAACGCTGACTTTCAACAATGATTTAATAGCAGAGCGATGTACATATATATATGTGAAAAAATGGGTATGCGTAGAAGGGTGCAGTTAACAACCATTGCGAACAATCCCAGCAAAACTCTTGTCACTTGTTGATCAAGCAAGAAACCAGTGCACAGCTTAAAGTTGATCGAGATACGCAATCTCTTTATGCAATAGTGCAACTGATGGGGAACTTACACATGTACCGTCAAACTTACTTATGTGATACGACTCAATTATCTCACGCGTGGCCTGCGAGTGGTGCTTGGCCTATTACCTCGCAACGCTCAAAGAGGGGCACGCAGCCGCAGTCATATGTGTCAATACAATGCCAGAACAACACAGTCTCTGCCAAGCCAGCCTCCTTGCCTGAAAAGACAGCAGAGTTTTGCGCTCGCTTTGCCTTATAACGTAACTGCACCGACAAGCAGTCCGCGGTTTCGTGGGCCTCTCACCCGGGCCGTAGTACCAACCCCTGTACTCTTGTCCCATCCTCCTATCCCTCCACGAAATCCTCACATCGCTCCTCCTCACCTTTGCTTCCCTTTTCCATGCTGTCCTATAATACAAGGCTATTCTCTGCTCTGCCTAGTGGTAAGGACGCTCGTTTTTATATCGAGGGTGGGCGGTTTGGAATCGCGCTTCGGCAAGGAAGTTTTTTCTACGGGAATTTCTCTTTCTCTCTATTTTTTAACACCAAAGTGTCTTCTGCCGGGATCCATCAAGACTTCAGTGACGTATTTCCGTCACGGAAGTAACGCCAAGGTATGTACACAATCGGATGTCAAAGAAAAAAAAGTTCTTTCAAAGGGTATCGAACCGACGACCTCTCGGTCCATAGCAACAGATCCCGAGAACGGTATTCACTGCGCCACGGCCACTGACTAACCGCTTTACAAACGCGACTTTTATATCTCACCTTCCTCTTACAGTGCTCTTGGTGAGCGAGCTGGTGTCACCCTCTTGGAGCGGTAAAGTAATTCATCATTACTGTGGCTCCCGCGATTAGCTCACGCAACGCGTATTGCTACACGTTCGTCTCATTAGGCGTGTTTTCAATAGAAGTGCAATTTTGGAAGCGTTTAAGCACACCACGAGGTGGCGACCTTAGCACAATCGTCGGCCTCGCTCATAGCCATGGAGGAAATGTTCATAGCGTCCATCAAAAGCAAAAATTGCTCTGCGACACGCGGCTGCCTCACCTGACTGTAATATCGCGTTCCTCGCTTACGCTCACTCCGATAAAAATCGCGGTTGGCCTACAGTGGTGACACGACGCGCTTAGCGTTTCCCTCTATTCCTACCGTAGTGGTCAGTCACTCAATCAGTCAAAGCTCTGCGTCTAATATGCGACGCTCTTCTGGCTATCACGCCTCTTTGATTAGGCTCTCGCTGTGAACACTTACAGCTACCACAATGTTTTGTTGAACGTTAGTCGTCGGGATGGAGATATGCCACCAAGCGTCAACGTGGGTGCATCCACTTTAAACGTTGCTATAGCTTCCAAACGCCAATATACCTTTTCTAAACTCTGCTATATCAAAGCGTCAACGTGGGTGCATCCACTTTAAACGTTGCTATAGCTGCCAAACCCCTTGCAAACTCTGCTATATCAATGTACACTAAACATTTAATTACCTCTGTCAGGGCACGTCTTAATTTCATGTTATACCGATTCCTATGACGGAGGGATCAACCATGTTTTCTAGGGGCGAAGTGCCTTAGGGTCTAGGTTTATCCGTTGTCCGTTATCTGTTGTCCAGCGATGACTATGAAGAATAAGCGCGTTCCAGACCACGCATTCTCTTTCTGCCATCACGGCACAGCACATGCAAGGTACCCACAATACGTCATGACGATGACCATGACGCTGATGACGATGAAGAACGAGCGAGTTCTAGACCACACATTTTCGTTCCGCCATGGATTAAAACGATCGTGAAAGCGCTCTCGCCCGCGAAAGGCAAAGCGGCAGCGCCGAAACAAGCTGCTACTCCGGAGGCGAGAGCTCTGGAAGCAGCGGCAAACCAGCAACGCCGATAACAAACTGCTACTCCAAAGTTGAGGGGGGGGGGGGAAGCGGTGGCTGAACGCAAAAACACATTGTTATACTATACTCATGCGTTGTCACTAATTTACCTGCTCGAGTGGGCAACGTCACGGGTGATTAACGGTAAGAACAGTCCCCAGTGCTTCGCCCAGTCGTCATGATTCACTTAATGGAGATGCGTAGATTACGAACTGCCTATTGAAAATGTGCCCAATGGTGGGCATGGTGGGACCCACCACCCACCATCTTGGTGGATTATGGTACTGGGTAATGGTGGACGGATGGTGGGTGGATGGACGGTCGGTGGGTGATGGACGATGGGTGGGTGATGGAGGATGGGTGGATGGTGGACGAATGATTGATGGTGGGAGTAATGGACAGATGACGGGTGGATGGTGGACGATGGGCAGATGGTGGGAGTAATGGACAGATAATGGGTGGACGCTGAGGGACGGGCAGGCGGATAGATGATAAGTGTTGGACACACGAGTCACGGCCGAACTCTGAAATAATTGAAAAAAATAGACATTGCACTTCGCAGTGTGATAAGACTACCTCCTACCATTGATCTTAACAAGCTTGTCTGTGTCTTCACGTGGCCATATATGTTGATACAGCACGGAATCAATGAATGTATGTTGCACAAAAGACTTGTGTTTATTCTCCGTGCTGTGATGCCTAACACATATGCCCTGCGGGCTTGCTTCATAAAGTAACTTCTTAGGAGCTTGCAGATGGCAGCAAGGCAGTTTCCTTGAGGTGCCGCAGCCGGGCTGGGGTGTGCCTTGAAGTACTTTTCCAGGTAAGCAACAACAAAATGAAACGAAAACAAATGAACTGCATTTGGTGCAATATGAAGCAATAACATCAGTGAAACCAGTTGCAATCACTTCAACCAAAAGCTTAAAGGCGAAATCTCGAAATCAGTCATTGCCACGAAATCGAACAAGTAGACAAACTCAGAAGAATCGCCTGTAAAGCGGCACTCGACCTGTCTGAGAACACAAGCACGGCCCGATTGCATGAATTGAGCATGGCAAATACATACGAGGCATATGCAGCGGCCACGCTAATGGCTCAGCGTGAACGACTTAACAGGGACTCATCTGGGCCGTTGGGTCTTGCAGAAATTATACTACCCACTCTCGCCAGAGTTCTGCGGTGATGAAACCAAGCTACTACCATCTGAAATCCGAGAGAAGATCCACGTGGCCCCGATCCCGCGTCACATGCACCCAAATCATCACGCGACGCGGAGACGCGCCGGGGCGGCCACCTTACAAAAGCGGCGGGACGATCCTAATACGTACTTTACCGACGCGAGTCCCTACCATAGAAACGCAACTATGGTCCCTGCTTTCGCTGCCGTTGTGACTAACCAAGGGCGAACAACCGCTGCAGTGTCCATTCGCACGAGATCAATTGCAACGGCTGAAGCCGCGGTCATAGCTTTGGCCATACGCGCTTCGGAGGCCAGGGGCGAATCGGCATTTATTTTGACGGACTCACAGTTGCCTGCCGTCTTTTCCTTGGCGGGGTCTTGCCGGACTGCGTATTACGCATACTGGGGACAGGCTCTCACAATGGATCATGGTGTGACCTGGTGCCCGGCGCATTCAGGAGTTGAGGAGAACGAACGGGCGGACCATTTGGCTCGAGGCATGAGAGGCCGAGTCGCGGACCACACCACCTGGGAGGACATTTCGACACCTGGCGCGCCAAGAGAAATCCTCGAATTTCAAAGACTAGGTAGGCGAATTAAAGCCTAAACAGGAGACAAGCACGGGACTGGCGTCGCCTGCAAACAAACACTTTCCCACATTTACACAGGTTACACAGAATGTACACAGCAACTAATGTCCGTGGTGCGAAGCAACACGGACATTGGAGCACATTACATATCAGTGCACACAACGTCCGTAGGCTGCCATCTCGCGTCTGGTGAAAAACACTCCCCTGAATTGGTCGTGGGAGGCGCGACTCACGGAACTGGAAATGGAAACCAACTGCCGACCCTTGACCAGGCCCGGCGAGCCGCTGTAGCCAGTGGGACCCTGGAAGAGGGGCACCACCCACCTTAACCATACAAAGCCTTGGTATGCATAAATGTTTCTTCTCTCAATGAGCTTCCTCATTGAAGTATTTTAAGTAAGACTCTTTAGTTCAACAACTCTTTTCATTTCTCAACCACCTAATAGAACACGTCCGAAATAGCTCATTTAATTATACACACGACATGCTACAGCCCCTGTTCACCTGTCTACTAAGTGTTGGTGAAAGCGTAATGAAACCAATTAGATTGATGTACAGAACCGTGAAACCCACCTCGTTGTTACACTTCCTATGCTGGTCTACAGAATGGCGTATGGCTTCAACTCGTCTAATTTGGCGAATTTTAACCCAACAAAAAAAAGCGTACAAGCGTGTTCGAAGCTAGCGCTCGTGTCCCGGTCGTCTTGTTCATTGCGGTGTCGTTGCTTTATTGCGCTACTTCTTCGGGTAAGAAAAGTGTGCCCTATATTAGTGGCGTAGCCAGTGGGTGGTACACCGAGCACGTGCCCCTTCCGAAATTTCATTCTGCCAAGAGGCACAGAGCACAAAATGACTATCGACCGCACTTGCCTGCCCGGCTCCCACTTCAGATCAAGTACGTGGCCCCCCCACCCCCAGAAACACATTTCTGCCGACGCGACCGCCTTATATTTTAAAGACGATAGTCTTTCTTGGGATACCTAAACGGAGAAATTTTGGTCTGTCTGTCTGTCTCTCTGTTTGTCGGCACGTCGCACGATTCAGCTAGCTGGCCAAAGTTTAACCCCCCTGCCTTACGACCTCCAATCTTGACCGAGAAGCATGTGTTCATACGGGTGAGCGTGGGCAATTAAAAATCAAATATTACGCATACCTGAGGCACATCAATACCTTAGTACTATTCACAGTGTTCCTTTAAAACAAAATCTATAGATATGTAATTATAAAGATCCTAGTGTTTATTACGCGGCGCTGAGAATGCGCCGCTGAGAATGCGCCGCTGTGTACAAAACAAGTCTCCGCCCAGTGATTTAACGACGCTGTGGTGCTGCCACCTGGCAGCAGCATAGTTAAACACAAGCCGATGTTCCCCGGTAGCGCTGTAGATGGCGTCCTCTTCTGTTTTTATCAATGCCAGCCAGATGCGGCTTATTCATCGTAGAAGAGCGCTGTCTCAGGCAAGGCAAAACATATATGGCCGCTTGATGAAATACGACCCACTCTACAAGGCATGATCAGAGAACGCAGAGAAAAGACCGACGACCAAATTTCAGCGGATAAACGCCGGCGTCCGTCTAAGCGTGCCCGGAAAACGTCCGAAAAACGAGCCCAGCGGCTAACCCAGCTGTTAAATTGTGGTACTCATGCCGTTCATGCAGTGCAGTCGGCACAAGACTATCGTCTTTCGACGATATTTGCAGCGAAGCACGCAGATGGCGATTCTCGTTATAAGCTCCCGCGCTAGGGCCCATTTCAAGTTTTGATTACGCTCTGAAAGCTTTCCTTTTCTTTGTTAGCAATCAACCTGTAAGTTTCACGAAAAGCCGCTCTTTTTGTTCTTTGTGGTGAGTGTTTGGATACCGTAGGAGAACGCATGCACTTCACGACGATACAGTTTGTCGTATGCTTGATCCACTTAAGCAACGTTTTACGAGTGTCTTTTTTGGCCAATCAGCTCACCATAGTACTGAACTGCCCTGTTTTGATGTCGTCGGCAGGCCGGCATGGTTGTCAATGGAGGTGCTGCTTTTGCCACAGCGAGGGTTCGCAAGCGATGTCCTTTCCCGGCATTTCTTTTTTGTAGGAGGGGCTAGTTGGAGGTGGGGCTAGTCACGTAATACTTACGTGACTATCCCCACCTCATTTCTTTTCTGTTGCTTTTGTGCATCGCAATGAATTTCCAGCGGCAGCATTGAGCGTCTCGAATTGGAAGAATAAAGTCGCGTGTCTTAGTCGGCGACGCTGAAAGCCGTGTGCAGAAGTGCCTGACTCACATGAAGAAGAGTGACTCCCTCGGAAAGGCACGGCCTACTGATTGCAATAACCTATGTTTGCAATAGGGTCATTCCAAGTGAAACGTCCCAGCCCAAAATTCGACCACCGGTGATTCTACTAAAAAAAATTGAGCTGAAAGGTGACTAACTGTACGAGAGCGATTTTAGTGAAGTATTCTCATTCAAAAAAAAATTGGTGGTCACGTGACCGCCCTTTGGACGTTCCTTCGAGGAGGAAGAGTTAGGTGGAAATAAATTATGCGTATTTAACCCTGATACTTGGTACAACGGCCCATCTGTTTTGGAGCATCATATTGTCATTGTTCTTTCACGTGACGTCAAAAGTAAAACCATATATTAATTTTCCGGCTTAAACAGCATAACAACGAAGCAGGAAAACACGCCTATACAGGCAATTTTGTAAAAACAGCGGCATCGTTTCAGTCGCGAAAAATGTTTAGCTCTTTTACCAGTCGACATTGTACCTCCTAAAAATATTTTCAACCTATGCAAAGAAATTTTTATTGAGAAAAATGCTTGCAAATTTGACAAAAAAATGTCTTTTTCGGGATATTCACGCGTAAATTAAGCATCAAGGACATCGCGATAAAAATATATGAGAGGGTTCACTATATGTCCGAGCGTCTTCTCTCGTGATGTGGAAATTCTCGTTGTTGTATATTTTGTTTAAAGCGAAGAAATTATTCTTCATGACCACAATGAATGTTCCTGGTAGTCGCTGGCAAACCGAAGCGTTTTCCGCAATTTTAGTTCGCTTACTGCGACCGATTATTGGAGATTTCAGCAGTTTATAGCGTTTTGGACCTTGGTCGATTATTTTCATTGGTTTTGAGCATTGCTGGCCTTGTTTTAGTCCTTTATTGACTGCTGCGTCACCATGCGACATGAGATAGTGGATGGACGAGCAGCCGGGTTTCTAAGTGGCTACTCATTTAAAACAGAAAGAACTTGATTTACGGCCAGAAGGAAGACCAAAATCTATCAGCAGAGCGAAATTTCGTTGCCACTTCACATGGCAAAAGTGCATGCGACTGTGTCGAAGGCCCACTTAAACGTCTGGCAGCAACAGGAAGTATGCAGAGGCCATACGGTAGTCAGATTCAGACACCACGGGATTTCTTTATCTGGACCAAAAGGAATGTAAGTGGTACACTAATCTGGGTGCCACACTTCTCAATTCAAAAAAGGAGAACCCAGCTCGCTGAGATTCGCCATGGCGATGCTGTCAAAGGGACCCGACAACTGCACCATGTCAAATCGTATACTCTTTCAACATTTCATATTGGGGTTACACCACTCAACATTCAAGTAATTCAGGGAAGAAAGCGGGTGTCAATAACAAGGCAGCCTAGTTCAACGTTAACGATTAAGGTGTCGAAAATGCGATGAGAGGACGACAGATTGAAACGCAAAAAACATGAACGACAAGAAATAACGTTTTGGAAGCCACAGCTTCCTTTTGTGAGTGCTGATATACCATGAAGCGCTGTTCTTGTGTCCAGTGTGAAACACCCGAGAGCAAAGAACTATGTGATCCACGCATCCATGTGGCGTGAAATGAAGCAGAGTCAGCCAATAAACACCACAGCCAAACGTTTACGTCAATTCTATGGTAGTCTGCCTGACTTCCCAAAGTGCCAGGAAAGCCTGTTACAAAGGGACAAAAGTTAGCTTCTTCCGATATGTATACACTGATATCAAGTCACACTGCCACAGTTTGCTCGAGAAAACTGACGGAGTCCTCATTCAAGCCCGTGAAGTCACCTAGAGTAAGGACACGTTCTACAGTGAAGAGACATCGGTTCCTGTGGTGTCCTATGGTGTCCTGTGGGAAATCCTGCGGTGTCTGGATCTCACCACCATATGGCCTCCTGCAGACGTCCTGTTGCTGCCAGACTTTTAAGTGGGCATTCGACACAGTCGCATGCACTTTTGACATGTGAAGTGGCAACGAAATTCCGCTCTGCTGATAGATTTCAGGTCTTCCTTGGGGCCCTAAATCAAGTTCTTTCTGTTTTAAATGAGTAGCCACTTAGAAACCCGGCTTCTCGTCTGTTACGTCTGTGCAGCCGCTTGTGGCTGCCGACGATTTATTTAACTAAAGGAAACATTAACAAGTTAGCAGTCGTAGCTCAGGCGTTGGAGTTGCAACTAGCCAGCGTTCCACGCAAGACTCGCGCTCGAGCCACGGCGCCAGTGCATTCGCGCGCGCACTTCGTTGTCGTATTCTAAGGCGACATGTCAACTCTTCCTCCCTTAGACGAAGTCTCCATAGCGGTCTGGAGGTCGCCTAACCTCTGGCGGTCGCAGTTGCCTGGTGGTCGCTGCCTGTGACGTCGTGGTCGACGGTTGCGAGGGAGTGTTGTCCTGCATATCGAGCGAGTCAGGTCGTTGAGCAGCAGAACTCGACGGCGTCTCTTCTGGCGTTGTGTCCAAAAGATCGTCTGCTGCGCTCCAATCTGTCGGCGATTGGGTTGCTTGTCCGGTCTGGCTCATTTTCCTCATGTGGTGGAGGTGACGCCGAACCTTTCCGTGATCGCTTTTTACAAGCCAGGATCGTGGTCCGACGTGGCGCAGTATTTGGCCTTCAATCCAATCTGGCTTTTTCAAAAAACCGCCAGGCCTGCGCAGAACGCGCAGCACAGCCACAGCGAAAGCTGGGAGAGCCGCCTTTAGCATCTTTTAAACACTCTTGGGGCAACTACTACAAGCCCACTTGCATGGTACCCACTACGCAATAAATCATCATAATTTTTGTGTAGTGGGGAAGCGTCTACTATGCCATCCTTAGTCATTCTTCAGAAACGGGTGGTGCCCGCTACACTCTAGTAACGAATTATGTGCATTTTCTTTGTTGATGCTGTGACTGACGACGATGAAGAATTATGCCTCAGGCTTTTGTAATGGGTTGGAGCATTGAACGACCCACTCGTTACGCAATTCGCATTGTGTGACGCCTGGTTCTTACTTTACTGCACTAAAACGCTTTACAACACACGTTAACGTGATTCCTGACCCGATATGAAGCCTGCGTAGGGTCAGTTTGCACCGCAGTTTCAAGCAGTGGCGTAGCTCAGCGGTAGAGTGCCGGGCTGCCACGCAGAGGACCCGGGTTCGATTCCCATTCTGTCACAGGAGTTTTTTATTTAGTTTTTTTCTTATTTCGTGCGATATTGCTTACGGACACCGGCGGCGGCAGCGGCGGCGGCGGCGGACAACTACGGCGCAGAAACGACCCTTGTTGTGATCTCATAACAGCTTTCGCTGTAAAACTGCCAGATAAGCTCTCTCTCCCCTACTGCGAAGCGACGTGATTTCGTCAATGTGTCCTGGCTCTCAGGAATTTGTATATCCGTCTCCCGCTTGAGAAGATCGAGAGGACAGAGCAGTTCTCGTCCAAAGATCGCTTTTGCAGGTGTCATTCCTGCAGCAGTGTGAATCGACGTGTGTTGCCGATACAGAAATCTTGCAAGTCGGCACTCTATGGACTTGTCTGCATCCCTGAGCAGTGCTCTTTTCAGCTCTGCCACATAGCGTTCTGCCTGGCCGTTTGTTGCAGGGTGCTGCGCTGGTGAGGTTGCAGCCTGTATGCCGTTTGACGCATAGAACTGTTTTATCTCGCTGGAGATAAAGGCTTTTCCGTTGTCGGAGACGACCTTTCAGGGTATTCCAAACGTCGCAAAGAGGATTCGGAGCCCATTGATGACAGCCGCGGATGTTACTTGCGTCACGTGTCAGACTTCAACCCACTTTGTGTGTGCGTCCACAACAACCAAGTAGGTTCGCCCGAGTAGTGACCCCGCGAAGTCAGCGTGCACGGTGTGCCATGGTGTCTGGGGACGGTCCCAAGTAGGAATAGGAGCTTTAGGTGGACTCCTCTGCGTGGAATGGCATTCACGGCCCTTGATCTGTATGCCCGGTGAGGAAACCAGTTTCGTCCAAGCAGGTTACAACCTGCTCCCTTGATGACAACGAGCGGTAATATCAAGGTCTTGTTCTTGTGCGTCACATTCACCGTTGCACATCCAAGAACTCGAAGAGACCATGTGCGTAGGAGAATGTTGTCAGTCTGAAGCCGTGGTGGGTCATCTGTCTACGTGGCTTCGAACGTGGCCTCGCTGATGAGTGTGCAGGATGCACCCGAGTCGACTTCGAACTCCAAGGACTTGCCATGTACACGTAGCTGAGTCATGACCTTCTACGTGCTGGACGCGTCGATTAAGGTGTTGAGCTCGTAAAGTGCCACGTCTGGTGAGTCTTTCTGAGTCGTCACTGCTGCTGAGGCAGCTGTCGAAGTTCCTTGTCGGGGATATTCGATGTTGTTATTCTTGTTCGTTTTTGCCTCTTTCCGTTTTTTCAGGCAGGCCTTTTCAATGTGTCCGCGTTTCTTGCGGGAGTTGCAGGAGACCGTCTGAAAATTGCAAGTGTCCGGACTATGTTGCGCGTCACAACGCCAACAACGTTGCTTCTTTTTTTGGGCAGAGGTACTCCAGTGAGCTTGGTTTTCCGTCTTGCAGATACTAGTACCGGCTTCGTGAATCTCTTTAAAGTCGGTTTTCACGTTCCTCTAGTCTTCGACGGCGTTTTGAGCTCGCACTGCAAGGACGAAAGCTTTCTTGAACGTCAAGTCCTTTTCTGCGAACAGCCGTTGCTGTACCTGCTCGTTCCGAAGACCGCAAACGAAACGATCACGCAGCATTACGTCAAGAGGCAGCATTGTCGGATTCGCCGCAGTGTCTGCGCTTGTTCCGAAGTTGCAATCTGCCGCTAGCTTCTTGAGCGCTGTGACGTAACCACTGACTGTTTCGTCGTGCCATTGGTCACGTCGCTGGAAACGTTCCCTGCAGAAGACCTAGACGGTTGTGGATCGAAGTGAGGCTTGAGCATCTCGACTATGTCCTCGTAGCTCACTTGGTTGGGCTGCTTGGGTTGAACGAGGGCGCAGACGATCTCGTAAGTCTGCTTCCCGCACAGCGTTAGCAGGTGAGCACGTTTCTTCGAAGCGTCCATGATGTCGTTAGCCTCGAACAAGAACTGCAGCCTCCCATACCAGGATCTCCAGGAGCCGGAGCTGCCGCTGAATTTGGGTAGCCGACCAAAGTCGGGCGTCGCCATGTCGTTTCCTTGACTTCGGTGGAGTTCCGATGAGTCCAGACTTCCTCTTCGCCAACTGTTACGTCTGTACAGCCGCTTGTGGCTGCCTACGATTAATTTTACTTAAGAAAACATGAACAAGTCAGCAGGCGTAGCTCAGGCGTTGGAGTCACAACTAGCCAGCGTTCCACGCAAGGCTCGCGCTCGTGCCACGGCGCCAGTGCATTCGCGCGCGCATATCGTTGTTGTCGTCTTCTAAGGCGACATGTCATCGTCCATCCACTGTCTCATGTCGCATGGTTACGCAGCAGTCAATAAAGGACTAAAACAAGGCCAGCAATGCTCAAAGCCAATGAAAATAATCTAACAAGGTCCAAAACGCTATAAACTGCTGAAATATCCAATAATGGATCGCAATGACTTACCTAAAATTGCGGAAAACGCTTCGGTTTGCCAGCGCCTACCTGGCGACATTGATTGTGGGCATGAGAACTTATTTTTTCGGTTTAGATAAAATTTACAACAACGAAAATGTCTACATCACAAGAGAAGACGTTGGAGCATATAATGAACCCTCTCATATGTTTTTATCGCGATGGCCTTGATGCTTAATTTACGAATAAATATCCCAAAAAAGTCATTTTTTGTCAATTTGCAAGCAATTTTCTCAAAAAAGTTTCTTTTCATAAGTTAAAAATATTTTTAGCAGATACTATGTCGACCGGTAAAAGAGCTAAAAAATTTTCGCGACTGAAATGTTGCCGCTGTTTTGACAAAAATTGCCTGAATGTGCGTTTTGTCTTGCTTCCTTGCTAGGCCTATTACAGCCGGAAAATTAATATTTTGTTTTACTTGTGACGTCCCGAGAAAGAACAATGACAATAGAATGCTTCACAACAGAATTTATTTATTTTATTAACAGTGTACTGCGATTACGAAGGACCATGCAGGTGGGAAACTATACAGTTGCAAATTTACATGCACAAATAGAGCCGTAAGGCACACAAGGTTACAGAGAAAGGAAACAAAGCAAACCTATCAGCATATCTGGAAGTATTCCGAAAAACCAGCGCTGGCTGTTTTGATAACACAGTAATACAGCTCTTAGGAGAGTGAAGCACACTGTAGGATAAAAGAAACAAAAAAAACAAAGCAACCCCACGCCTCCCTTCAAAATTTATTACTCCCATAATCGAGCAGAAACATATAGCAACAGGAATTTGCAGAAGAAAAAAGTAAAAAACACAAAAAACAAAAAGAAACCCTCCCCGAAATACGTCGGATATGTAAATACAGATGTACAAATTATGAGGTAACACTGCATCAATAACACATGTAATGAAAGGTTGGTGAAGCATAAGAGTGAAAGAAAAATAAAAGAAAGAGTCACATGAACAATTCAGTGGTTTACTGCATTTCTAAATGAGTAAGTAGCGCACTTTCAAATGCACTTGCAGATTCTAAAGAAACAATATTTTCAGGCAGTGAATTCCAATCAGGAATGATTCGTGGAAAAAACTGAGTACTTGAAATGATTAGTGCGTGTTTGATAAGAAAGTAGATTATGTGCATGTCGCTTTCTCGACGTGCGCGACAAACATGGCTGGATATATGCGTGCGCAGTCACATTCAGTTTGTTGTGATAAAGCTACAATAAAAATTTATGTGTTGCTGTTTTCCTGCGCTGCTCTAAGTTTGGAATCTTATATGCCAGCATTTCAGATGACAGTGAGTCGGTTCTCTTATATTTGTTAAATATGGAGCGAACAGCCCGCCTTTGTACCATCTCGAGCCTATGCTTATCTTTTTTGTAGTGGGGACCTCAAACTACGCTCGCGTATTAAACTTTAGGCAAAAAGTAAGTTCTGTAGGCGAGAAGCTTTGCATTGGGGGGCGCGTTTTTCAGTTTGCGCCTAAGTAAGCAAAGTCTGCGAGTAGCTGCTGTACAGACGTTTTCGATGTGGGAGGACATGGCGGAGAGTACGGGGGGGGCTCGCCCCCCCCCCCGGACGGCCTCACGGGGCGCAGAAACCCCCCCCCCCCCCCCCAGCGCCTGCCCGGGATATTTTTTAAGAGCTTGGCTTAGGTCCCCGTCCATTGACAACGAGCGTGTGGCCTCCTGTGTGGCAGCTATTTATTTCACAGGGGGCTGTTAGTACCCGCTTTTAGATGTGAAGCATCTTATGGCGAAGCTTAATCCGGTGGTGGTGGTGGTGGTGGTGTGCCGTGTGCCCACCCTTACTGCGCATGCGCAAACCCTTTAAAAAAATAAAAATAAAAAACCTCCTCTCCCCCTCTCTCTCCTCTAGGCATCCCTCCTCGCGGCAACCACACCCTCACTGCGCATGCGCCTCCCTCCCCTCTTCCCTCTTACACTCCCCCCCCTCTCTCCTCTAGGCATCCCTGCCCGCGGCGTCTACACTCCAACTGCGCATGCGCGTCCCCCCCTCTCTCTCCTCTCCTACGCTCCCCCCTCTCTCCTCTTGCATCCCTGCCCACGGCGTTCACACTCCCCACTGCGCATGCGTGTCACCCCCCTCTCTCTCCTCTCCTACGCTCCCCCCTCTCTCGCCTCGCGACGCCGACGCAGGCAGCGTCTGCTAGCGAGTTTCTTGGTTGAAAAACCGACTGCTCGCGCTGCACAACCGTTCACTGTCCATCGCGTATATATGGCAATGGATCTTGACCTCCAAGGTGGTGCCGGTGGGAGATTTCTCCTGTGCGTTGTTGAACAATAAAAATTCGCAGCGTGCGCGTTAACTAAAAGCGCACTGCGGGTCTCTGTGTCCAGTCGGAGTCTTCTGTCTCTCATTGCCCATTAGCAGCGATTGGCATGTTCCAGTACGAAACACCCCTCCGTCACTGCGTGCTTCACGCCTCCCCAGTTCTCCGTCCTGCGCAACGCTGTGATGAGCGCCAGCGTCAACGCCGCCGTCAGTGTAAGCGTTAGCGCCCGCTGCTTCACATCTACACATGGTTCCCTTTTTTCATTTCAGGCTTTTAAAATCCGATCATGGACCAGTGACAAGTGAAATACTCAGTTAATAATTCTCCGCAAAGAGATTTGTATGTGCAGAATATGTTGTTTTAACAAACAACTGAGACGACCTCTTAGTGTTCTATAGTGGTAGATGATTGTATTTTCTACCACCTGAGAATTATTTTTGGCCATCACAAATTGAAGATTAAAGCTTCTTGTACGAGCATTAGGCCACTGTCTTACGTCTGGTGCACGTTTTGACAAAATAATGCATGTCAATAAAGGAAATAGGCGGGTCCCACTCATTGTGGGAATCGATTTTATGTGATGCAGTCACCGAGTAGCAGCCTATACGGCATTTTTTCGCTTTGAGCCAAGCGTTGCGAGGAGGATCGATGTCTTTGTGCAAGTTGAAAAAGAAATCGGGAGTCATCACAATAGATATTCATACTGATATCGCGGTGTCGGCGCCAAAGAGAATAAGGTGGAATTAATGTCCTTAATGATATTATTTAATTTAGGAGGCGGCCATGCTCGCTCTCTCTTGATATATATATATATATATATATATATATATATATATATATATATATATATATATATATATATATATATATATATATATATTAGAGCACTGCACGGGCCGGGATTTTCGGCCCGGACCAGGCCCGGGCCCGGAACTTGTTTAAACGTACCCGCCCGAGCCCGGCCCGGTGACTGAAAGCGAGACCCGGGCCCGGCCCGTACCCGAGGAAAAACTTCGCCTACCCGGCCCGGCCCGGCCCGACCGCAGATCGGGCCCGACAGGGGTCGGATCCAAAAATCTAGGTGGTGTTGCCCGAACATGGAATTGACAACACGTTGTTTTAAGTGGCAAATATATACACTTTGGAGGCGCATGCTTCGCTAACAATTATAATTTACCCTAGGATAATTTCTTGTAAAAAGGGGCTCATGGTGGAAACAGGCGAGCTGATATACTTGATGCAATGAATCTTTGCTTGGCAGTGGTAGACCGTACCTACTTTTTCTGCATATTCTATGGGGGCGCAATCAAGGCTTCGACGGACACCCATCTGTTCGGGAACAATTATTGCATAAAGAGACGAGGACACCGACCAAAATCGAATAAAAATGCGTTGACGTTGCGGGATCCAGAATGGAAGCCTCATTCACAATGATAGTGAACAATTAAAACTCCTGTTCTGGGTGCCGAGACATCAACAATAGGGATCAGCAAGAGCGTTTCACAGCAGATATTGTACCAAGGAAAGCGATTTGCAGCATGAGTTCAGTTTCAATACAGAACGCCAATTGCGCTCTGTATTGAAACTGTATTGTGCTCTGGGTCCTGTGTTATTATTGCTCTGCGCAATAAAAAGAGAGGACACAAGGAACAAAACGCTCTCTTCCCTTTGTTTACATTGCGGTCTATTAAAATTTAAAACATGCTCTAACGACAAAGCCAATCGTGCACCTTTCTGGATATGTAGCGCCTGTCTTCAGCATAGTAGCGCCTTGCCACAGCAAGTGAAATAGAGTAAGAAATCAAAATTCATTACGTTCTTGTAACTACACTAACCCAGACAAAAATTATAATAAAGCGCGCGCACAACGTGTACTTTTAGAAACACGTATAAGCTGCCGAAAGGAAGAAAAAAATATTTTTCATGGCATTCTTTTCATCTATCACACCGCTGCTAGTATATACACTATAGCAGTTTTTTGTGTAATATTTTACAGCTTCATTCTTCACGTGTCATTGTTCAAAAAAAAAAGCCCCCACCTCCCCGAAGGGAATCGTGAGGAAATGCGAATGCATTTCGCGCGCGCTTCACTCCATTTATATATGGTGGTTGTGGTTTGAAGAAGGAAAAGGCGCCTAATTTCTGCAGCCCGGTCGGGAGCACGGCGCAGCGCCTTTTTTTTTTTTGCTTTTTTCTTGTTTTTTTTTAATTTTTTTTATTTATTTTTTTCAATTTTTTTTTCATATATAGCTCCGCCGAGCTCCGCCGCAGACCGCTCTTAGTTAACGCGCACGCTGCGAATTTTTATTGTTCAACAACGCACAGGAGAAATTTCCCACCGGCACCACCTTGGAGGTCAAGATTCATTGCCATATATACGGGGTGGCCAGTGAACGGTTGTGCAGCGCGAGCAGTCGGTTTTTTCAACCAAGAAACTCGCTAGCAGACGCTGCCTGTGTCGGCGTCGCCAGGCGAGAGAGGAAGAGGCGGGAGCGTAGGAGAGGAGAGAGAGGTGGGGTGCGCATGCGCAGTGGGAGTGTGGACGCTGCGGGCAGAGATGCCTAGAGAAGAGAGGGGGGAGCGTAGGAGAGAAGAAGAGAGGTGGGACGCGCATGCGCAGTGGGAGTGTGGACGGCGCGGGCAGGGATGCCTAGAGGAGAGAGGGGGGAGCGTAGCAGGGGGAGAGAGGAGGGGAGGCGCATGCGCAGTGAGGGTGTGGTTGCCGCGGGGAGGGATGCCTAGGGGAGAGAGAGGGAGAGAGGAGGTCTTTTATCTTTATTTTTTTTTGAAAGGGTTTGCGCATGCGCAGTAAGGGCGGTCACGCCGTACACCACCACCACCGGATTAAGCTTCGCCATAAGATGCTTCACATCTAACACCTGCCGGCGCGCACACCTCCTCAACCTATCCTCCTCCTCCTCCTCCGCGGACAACGCCAACGCCAACGCCGGATGCCTGACATAGCCCGACTATGAAATGCATTCGCATTTAAAATGAAATTATCAAAAGAGCCTGGCTTTAAGCCCGCCATGCACTGTTACATCACGTAGCCCGCCGCGCTAAAGTTTCTCGCCCTGCTTACGCTATCCGCAGGGGAGCAAATCTGTCTTGCCAATTGTGAAGGCGTCGCCAGTCTTTGTTTTTAACTTCCTCCACTGGAGCAAATTTAGGATGTCTCTGCGGACTTCTGCACAATGAACGTAGCTGCCCAGCTCATCCCTTCATTTCTCTCGCTCCCGAACGTCATGCCGCTCTTCAATGTCATCTATAAAACTCTTCTTTGAGGGCTTGTCCTTGCAGATTCAGCAGTGTACGTTATGCATGTTATGCATCGCGCTCTATCTATTTCTTTTTTCATATTATAATGGAGTACGCCTTCCTAAGAATGTACTGATGGAAGGTGGTCATTGGACTACGCAGGCATACGACTGACAGGAGCTGGACGAAGATACCTCGATCTATTTTCGTGGTTTGTATCAGTTTGATAATAACGGTGCGAATAAGCTTTTCGGCTCTTACTGATATGGTTCGAGGTAAAGCGACCTCAAGCACATGGCACGGAATTCGCAAATGTATTTTTTCAAGCCAGACATTTCGTAAGCGATTACACTTTGCCCGACGCCTTGTTTAATAGATTATGCTATTTCTGCACATTCCAATGCTGTTGCGGAAGTATCATGCATCTCGCACTATATAGCTCAGGGGTCTCAAACACGCGCCCCGCGGCCCGCACACGACTGCCTTCGCCCCATTTTTGTTATTTTCTTTATAAGTACGTCCTTAAGCTACATAGGCATGACAGGTATAAAGCATTTTCTTGTGAGACACACCATGCGTCCACCATGCATCGATACATAACCGTGAAAGAAAAGTCCATATTTCAGAATCGGCGTCCAGATTTTAGTCATTTTGGAGATAGGTATAAATATGTTGTAGGTATATCGCCACCAAATAGCCTTCAGAAATGACTGATATATAAGATATGGGAAAGGTATTTCAAATGGCAAAATTAGGTGACATTTGGTACAACCTATTCCCCACCCCCCCCTCCTACCCACTGTCCTGGCCCTTTCGGGAGTAAATTTTCGTGAATGCAGACCATTGGCTGACGCGAGTTTGAGACCCCTGCTATAGCGGAACAAGACGAAAGCTCAGACGCTAACAATGTGGGCGCACAAAGCAGGCTGTGCATGTCTATCTCGCGTGACATAACTACTGGGAGCCGTGACGGAGCCACGGAAAAAAAATTGGCCGCGTATCTACGTGCTTCGCTGCAAATGTCGTCGAAAGACGAAAATGCCCCCCACCTCCCCGAAGGGAATCGTGAGGAAATGCGAATGCATTTCGCGCGCGCTTCACTCCATTTATATATGGTGGTTGTGGTTCGAAGAAGGAAAAGGCGCCTAATTTCTGCAGCCCGGTCGGGAGCACGGCGCAGCGCCTTTTTTTTTGCTTTTTTGTGTTCTTTATTATTATTTTTTATTTTTTTTCATATATAGCTCCGCCGAGCTCCCGCGATGCGAGCGCCCTCACACGTCAGAGCGCGCTCCTCCTCTCCACTCACTGTCTTTTTTAAAATTTTTCATATATAGCTCCGCCGAGCTCCCGCGATGCGAGCGCCCTCACGCGTCAGAGCGCGCTCCTCCTCTCCACTCAGAGCGGAGAGAAAACACCTGCCGCGGACAACGCCAACGCCGCACAAAGCCGGATGCCTGACATAGCCCGACTATGAAATGCATTCGCATTTAATAGTCTTGTGCCGGCCGTACTACTATGTTTTGCCTTGCCTCAGACAGCGCCTACTCTACGTTGAATTGGCTGCATCTGGCTGGCATTGATAAAACACTAGGGTCTTTAGAATTGCGCACCTATGTATTTTCTAATAAAAGAACACACGACCTGACACTAACATATTAATGTTGCGCCTCAGGTATGCGTGGTATTTGCTTTTTGATCGAATATGTTCACAAATATGAAGGCAAACACCAGTTCAAGATGGCTGGGCGTTCAGAAAGTGGTTAAACTTTGGCCGAGTAGCTGAATCGGGTTACGGACAGACAAATAGAAAGACCAAAATTTTTGCGTTCAAGTATCCCAAGAAAGACTATCGTCTTTAATAAATATCGGTATAGGGTTCTATGTAACGAGACTCCATGCAGTCCTCTCGTTTTAGTGGAGGGCTGAAATATTCACGATCGTTTCCCAGCTTTAGAGCTCTTGCGATGATAAGTTATAAAGTTATTATATTACTTTAATTACTGTGATCACAGAAAACCATTTGGGATATAAAGTAACAAAGAATGCGAATAAAGCCCAGAATAGCCAGATGTTAACTATGTAAGCGTCTGGTCTATTTACTTCTAGCTCACCCGTTTAAGGTAAATCAAGTAGCCCCATATGCAAGAAGCAAAGACATTCAATGCTTGTCCAACATAGAACTCCAAATAGCTTGCCCCACATAAAAGAAGCATTTTTTTCGAAATAAAATGCGAAACATATATGTATGCTTCCGTCCTTGGAAGAAACTTAAAGGGACTCTAAAAAGAAGAATAATTTTGTCTGTTATCAGTGAATTCCTCTTTTACAATTCTAAAATAACCACGTTTGCCGTGACAAGATTCTTGTTAAACGCGGAAATGTGGGTGGCGACGCCACCTTGAAGTTCGCGCTGCAGAAGTCGTCATGTCATAGACTCTGACGGCGTCTACTGGGGAGATCCTAATCGGTCAAAATGAAGTAAATTGACTTCTGAGAGGCGCATAGACTTAACATGCTAAGTTTCAGGAAATTTTGAAGAGCCAGTGTCCCCCCAAATACGGCGAATACAGTTTGAAATTCGCACGGGGACTTCAGCGCGAAATTCTAAAATGGAACTTTGACCTTGATTTTTTCCTGCTTTAATAAACTTATGGTGGTGAAATGAATGACATTCAAGTACTCAGAGTACACATTATCAGTCTAAATCAATTCAGTGTTTCACTTTAGTGTCCCTTTAAAATTGAGAAAAGTCCAGGTCCGGCCCGACCCGAGCCCGCCACCTGAAACCCGGGCCCGGCCCTAAGCCCGGAGCTTCAGGCCCGAGCCCGGCCCGGGCCCGCCCTGAAACCTACTTTACCCGGCCCGGGTTTTCGGGTAGGCCCGAGCCCGTGCAGTGCTCTAATATATATATATATATATATATATATATATATATATATATATGACTGGGAGAAAAATGTAGAAGAGCAAGCCGGGCCCCGCCCCCTCCGGCAAAATGAAAACTATCCGCCTATATGGGAGGACCATGTAAGTTTGTTGGATATTGTTAATCCCAAATATGTGTACTCCGTGGCTTCTGCGACGGTGTCATTGGTAATTTTATATGTGTGTAAAGAAGGTTCTCTTTTATTGCTTACGCATAGCAGCAGAGTTTGTTTTCTCGGAATTCAGGGACTTTGACCATGTTGTGCACCATTCGTAGATTTTCGCTAGACTAGAGTTTAAAGAAATTTATTCGTTCTGGCACGTTGCCTTTCTGAAAATCAAACAATTATCGGCTTCAGCCAAATTTGTACATCAGTACACACAGCAGCGGTAATATGGTTCACATACATGAGAAAAAGGAGTGGTCCCCAAAACGCTTCCCTGAGGCACACCAGACGTAACTGGCAAGCGTGTGGAGGAGTACCCATTGACATCTACGAACTAATTTCGGTTGAACAAGTACCGCTTTATCCAATTTATATAGCCGGATCTGTGAAGCTTCTTTAGAACTTTACTGTGGGATACATGGTCAAAAGCTTTGCTGAAATCGGAAAAGATTAAGTCAATCTGACCAGACAAACCGAGGGTTAAAGCGACCCCATGAATAGTGGTAGTAAGCTGTGTGATTGTTGAAAGGTTTTTACGAAATCCATGTTGGTGATCAGATAGCAGTTTATTACGTTCAAGGAATTCGGTTATGAAATGTACGAGTATGTGTTCAAATATTTTGCAGCAGGATGACCTCAGGGATATCGGGCGGTAGTTTTCTGTTCGTAAGCGGTCTCCTTTTTTATGAACTGCCACTACCCGGGCGATACCCCAATCATCTGGAATGATAGCTAGCTTTAAACAGGAACGAAAAATCGCATTGAGAATGTATGAACTTCAGAAGGATGTCTTGCTGGGCGAGTTGCTAATACATGATAAATGTAGCGCAAAAAACACGGACACAGAAAAGGAGCACACATACACACCGCTGACACGTGATGACAAAAAAATTAAATAAAAGAAGTGTTTTGGTGACTAGCGATCAGGTAATCTACTTCGACAGGGTGCAACACTATCGATGGCCTCGCGACTCATGCATCCCCACGCTTCTTCAATTTTTCGCTCCGTCTTTTCGTTAAATCTTGCGAGCACACTTTCTTCCGTCAGCCTAGGCGCGCAGCCGCAGTCCCTGCAATGTAGCGAAAGGTTCGAGTATGGTGGTCCGCTCAAAGAGGCCCTGTGGTCAAATAATCTATCATTTAAGCAGCGCTCTGTCTGCCCGACATCTGTCCCACAGGACAAAGGTATGTTATAGACCACTCTCTTACCACAGTCAACTACTCTCGATGCTTGATGTCGCACCTGTGGTTCTCCCGACCTTGCCTCTGCAACTTCTTGTGCACCGCCGAACAAAGCTGGCCAAGCTTTATTCCACCTGAAAAAACCACAATACATCCGTATCGGGCCCCTATCTTTTTCAAACGATGAGACACCCGGTGAAGGTAGGAATGCAAACAAAAGGACCGCTGTCGTTTCTGACAAAAAATGGAGCACACATACACAGTGCTGTGTATGTGCGCTCCTTTTTCTGTGTCCATGTTTTTTGCGCTACATTTATGATGGAGAATGTATGACACAGGCTCGGTATACCGGCGCAAAAAAGCATTGGGAATGGTGTCTGGGCCGCCTGAAGATCTTTCTTTAAGGCTCAGCAACACAGAAAAGAACCTTCAATGGATATAAAGTTATCAAATTCTGAAGGCCCAAATGACTGGACGCCGCTTTCAGCTGGAGAGAATACGGAATGGAAGTACTCATTCAACACGTCAGCTATGCCACTCAGATCCGTTATAAGCACATCCGCGTCTTTTATTTTGTCTATTTGTTTAGATTTTGAGCCCCGAAAACGCCAAGACTTCTGAGGATTCGTTTTAATAAAACTTGGCAAAGTAATCTCAAAATATGTTTTTTTGCGCAAGACAACACACGTTGTAATTCTTCTCGAAGTTGACGCAACGATTCGTTATGGCAACCTTTTTTTTTCTGTGCTCGTTTAATTCTGCTCTTCAAATGAATAATGTTTCTATCAGCCCAGGGGTTGTGGCGATCTGACTTAATATGCCTCGTAGAACAAAATTTTCAATGCACTTTCGAACAGTTCCTTTAATCTTATTCCACAAAGTAATAGCATCATGGTCTCGCACGTTATCTGCTAGTTCCCACAGCTCATCGAATATCGCGCCTGATTAAAGTTTTTGACAGTTTTGCTCTTTGGCCGAGTCTTCACGCAGTTACTTATGGTGCAAGAAAAAAGAACTAACTTATGGTTCGATATACCATCCTCTACACGAACAGCATAATCAGCAATGCATCTGCTGAAAAATATATGGTCCGGTATTGCGCCACGCCCTTCAGATTCACGGGTGGTTTCATAAACAACTGGAAATAAGTCACTTGTCAGCATTATATCTTGTAATGTATAGTCGAGCAAATGAAATGTAGTGCTGCAAGCCCAATTGATTCATGGCAGATTAAAACCCCCAGCCATAATTAGTGTTCCGCTACCGTTCGTCGATATGTAATCTTATAAGGACAGCAAGAATTCAGGGGGCGAAGACGGAGGTCTGTAGACCGCACACAGTGTAAGCGCATGTCCCCAGCAGTTTATCTTTCAAAAAAAAAGACTTTCATGGTTTTCTACCTGGTTTAGTAATGTAGCTGAGAGTGTGTTTTTTAAGATAACAGCGACGCCACCTCCCTGTGACGTACGATCACGACGGAAAATATGGTGCGATTTGTCAACTATTACTTCGTCTGGCACGCCATCTTGCAGTGAAGTTTCCGTTATTATCGTAATATGGGGATCGGGGCTAAGAAGTAGGACCTCAGTTTCGTTTGCTTTGTTCACGATGCTAAAGGCATCAATATTAAGTATTCTAAGACATTTCTGTCTCGTGCATGCATGGTTTCATAAGGCGTTTGACTTTGTGTTCCGGCTGAGTTTCATTGATTTGCTCCTTGCCTCTACGCCATCGCGCGTAAGTGCTTTCGGTGCTACAACTGCTCGATCGTTCCTGCCTTCATCCCACATACAAAGTACGCCATCTACTTTTAGTTTGTCATGAATAAGAGTTACCTTCCTGCCGTTTACCCTATCTTCTTTCCCGGACTGTCACAGAAGCCGTCGCTTATGTCGTGTCGAGGAACTGTAATCATTACTAATCGATATATTAGTGCCTTTCAACTTTTTCGCATTCCGCATTATGATCTCTTTTTCTGTGAAGTCCTGGAAATAGACAATGACTGGCCTATTTTGGTGACCCTGATCAAGACGGTTAATTCTCGCCACCGATTTGCAATTGCGCCCTAATTTTCTGCCAAAAAGATCCGAAATCACCTTCTCTCTTAACGTTCGTTCATCCTCTCTGCTTTTTTTCTTTAATACCATAAATGACGAGGTCAGATCTGCGACTACGGTCCTCAAAGTTAATAATTTTTTAGCCTGCTGGCCCAGCCTTTGCTCAAGTGAAACGATTTTGTTCTAAAGAGTTTGTATTTGCGAAAATTTGTCACGAATGTCTGCCATCATTTTGTCAACCTCATTCCAGCGATTGCTAAGGGCACTTACTGGGCTTTCGGTAACTACAAGCCTATTCCTTATATCGGAAAGTTCTCCAAGTATTGCCGATTGACCACTGAAGTTCCTCAAACATTTTCTCGAGTGTAGGTCCGGGATATTGCTCAATGTCGCCGCATAAAATTAGTTTACAAGCACACAAGCAACTATACGCTATGAGAACACATGTCCGTCGGAACGGCAAAATCAATTAAGAACGGTCGTCACATCGTATGGTAGATGAATTCGAACAAACTTGGACAAAAAACAGCGTCCATTTTGTTAGCAGCATAGCTCCTGCCACCTCGCCGTGAAACCCAAAGTGCCGTTGTACCCAGTATCGGGGTTGAATACGCATTATTTATTCCCACCTAACTTCTCCTGCTCCCCGGAACATTCAAAGAGCGGTCATGTGACCACCAAATTTGTTTTAACGAAAATGCTTCACTAAAATCACTTCTTATGCAGTGACCTTTCAGCTCAATTTTTTTCAATGGAATCACCGGTGGTCAAATTTCAGCCTGGGACGTTTCACTTAGAATGACCCAGTAGCCAAATGTAGTGAGAGGCACAGTAAATTCTACATTATCAAATTGTTCGGCGTCCACGACTACCGTTATTCCTTATTACCATTAGCTAAGTCATACAATACTATCATTCACCTCGCATCAGTAAGAAGGCGCTACGTAACTGCAACTTCATAAGACTCTAGCTTTATATAGCTCATGATTGAAAAAGAAAAAACTTCCCCATCTCCCGCTAAAGGTAACCATGTGTGGATGCGAAGCAGTGGGGAGATAGTTAGCTTGAGCGGGAGAAACGTCGCCGCTCTCGTTTCGCGGCAGCGGCCCGGGCGCTCATCATTTTTATACCGCGCAACTGCCGTGGTGCCCCCCAGCGGAGTATGCAGCTGTCGCACCACCTGTCGCGCGCCGCTCCGTAGAGGATTCCTAGAGGAGAGAACGGGGGGGAACCGTAGGAGAGGAGATAGAGAGGGGGACGCGCATGCACTGTGGGGGTGTGGGACGCGGGCGCCGCTCCCTAGAGTAGAGGAATGGGGTGAGCGTAGGGGAGGAGAGATAGGGGGAGAGAACGCGCATCTGCTGTCGGTGTAGGACGCGGGGGCCCGCTCCGTAGAGTAGAGGATTCCTAGTGGAGAAAGGGGGGGACAGCTTGAGCATGCGCTGTGGGGATGTGGGACGTGGGCGCCGCTCCGTAGAGTAGATGATTCCTAGAGTAGAGAAAGGGAGTGAGCGTAGGAGAGGATAGGGGAGGGGACGGGCATGCGCTGGGGTGGGTGTGGGACGCCGGAAGGAGGGACGGACTAAGCCCCCCTACAAACACATGCAAGCAAGATCAAGAAATGGGGTCAACCTGGGCGACAGACACCACCTGCCTATCCATTGCTAAGCAGAATCTCTGTGCTCTCGGCATGACTCTGATGATTGTAGTAGTGGTTGACGGCCTTCATATTACTACAGTGTTCTGTTTCGCATAACGGGTGCTTCCCTACTTCATGAAAGTGGCCGGACGCGAGACGGAGGACGAGGGACGGACAAAGCCCCAAGCATAAGATGCTTCGCATCTAAAAACTTCCCCATCTCCCGCGAAAGGGAACCATGTGTGGATGCGAAGCAGCCGGGCGATAATTACCTTGAGGGGGGAGGAACGTCGCCGCTCTCGTTTCACGGCAGTAGTCCGGGCGCTCATCGTGGCGCTTCTCAGGAGAGAGAATCAGGCGCGTGCGCTCCGTCATTTTCATACCGCGGAACTACCGTGGCGCCCCCCAGCGGAGTATGCAGCTGTCGCACCACCTGTCGTGCGCGCCGCTCCGTAGAGGATTCCTCGAGGAGAGAACGGGAGGAGGCCGTATTAGAGGAGAGAGAGGGGACGTGCATGCGCTGTGGGACGCGGGAGCCACTCCATAGAGTAGATGATTCCAAGAGGAGAGAGGGGGAGAGGACGCGCATGCGCTGCAGGGGATGTGGGACGCCGGAGCCGCTCCGTAGAGTAGAGGATTCCTAGAGGAGAGAGGGGGAGATGATGCGCTGTGGGGATGTGGGACGCGGGTGGCGCTCCGTAGAGTAGATGATCCCTAGAGTAGAGAAAGGGGGTGAACGTAGGAGAGGATAGGGGGAGGGGACGCGCATGCGCTGTGGGACGCGGGGGGCGCTCCGTAGAGTTGAGGATTCCTAGAGGAGAGAAAGGGGGGTGAGCGTAGGAGAGAAGAGAGAGGGGGGAGGGGACGCGCATGCGCTGTGGTGGTGTGGCACGCGGGACGGGGGAAGGAGGGAAGGAGAAAGCCCCATCCAAACACATGCAAGCAATATCCAGGAATGGTATCAACCTGGGCGACAGACACCACCTGCCTAGCAATTGCTAAGCAGCCTCTCTGTGCTCTCGGCCAAGTGTGGTAGTGGTTGACGGCCTTCATATTACTACAGTGTTCTGGTTCGCATAATGGGTGCTTCCCTACTTCATGAAAGTGGCCGGACGCGGGACGCGGGATGGACATCGCCCCGAGCATAAGATGCTTCACATCTAAAAAAAATTGTGGTTGATCCTTCTTAGAGCTGTGCACGGGCTCCGGGTAGCCCGAAAGCCCGAGCCCGGCCCGGCCCACGGGCCGGGCTCGGGTATGCGGACGTCTTCCCAACTCGGGCCCGGGCCGGGCTCGGGCTGCTCATCTCGGGCATCGGGTGGGCCGGGCCAGGTGCAAAGCCCGCATCAAACCAAAAAAATATATATAGACGTTGTACCGGAATTGTTTTCTAGCACTTAGCGATAAGCACACAGATCACCTTTGTGATTATTTATCCATACACTCATCGTCCTGTCCTGCATCATAGATAATAAACTGCTGGAAGAACAAGGAGTCTATTTATTCTAAGCTTGTTATGCTTGCGAAAAAGATATTTGCGATTCCGGCTACCAGTGCGAGCAGCGAACGGAACTTCAGTTCGACAGGATATGGGATGCACCGCACTTCACTGAAGTCCGAATCACTGCGCAGCTTGTTATTTTTACAGAACTTGTAGTCTGTGTATACACATTAACATATGTCGTTTGCATATGTTTAACTTTGATATGTTGAATAAAATGCAACATGATCAAAAAGTGATATCTTGTCTCCGCAGCAAACGTTCATAGTTCGGGCCGGACCGAGCCCGGTTTTGTGTTTTTGTACGTCGGGCCGGGCCGAACGGGCTCGAAGCCCTTTGGGGTCGGGCTCGGGCGGGCCTGCGAAGCAGTCAATGGGCCCGGGCCGGGCTCGGGCTTGAAAATTAGGCCCGTGCACAGTTCTAATCCTTCTAATATAGGAATCGGTATAACACACGAAAGTCAAACATGTCTTCAGAGAAGGAGTTGAATGTTTATTGCACATTGATATATATTATCTGTTGGTGTTTATTGACTACAGCACCCTTAAACGTTGATGCACCCATGTTGGCGCGTGGTGACACATCTCCACCACGACAACCACCAACTCGCGACAGGGATAGATTTTCTGGAGAGACTGCATTGCGCGCACCGGAGCATCGCGCGAGTCACGCATGAACCACAGGCGTTCCCAAACCGTGGAACAGGTTTTGACTATATCGTTTTATGAAATCGTGGTCCGCTGCAGCGAGGGCTCCAGGATTTAGGGTCGGCGACCGTCCTGTAAATGTGCTTGGCATGCGGCGCCGTGTTAGCGAGCAGCGTCCGGCTGGTGGGTCGCTTCGACGAAAGTACGATCATTTCGGTCCTGCTTCGGTGTCTGTAAGACAACCATTTTGGTCACGATGCGCTACACTTCGGGAACGCGAGAGGAGGAGTTCTCATCTTGAGCCGTGAACGCGCGCAGGCCTCCCGCTCCCCCCATGGCGTGTCCCTCGCTGCACCAAACTCACCTGCGCGACATTCGCCCTTCGACGCAGTTGTCTTTCGGCGGCGCCTAATGCAGCAGTTCTCGTAGTCGGTGCCATCGCACTCGTATCAGTAAATGGCGGAGAAACACCGCTGGTGCATATGAAAGCTGCACACGCTAGCACAACGCGAAAGACAAAGCACGTAACCGTGTCGTGACCGAGTCAAATCAGCGCGTAGAGCGCGTCGCGATTACAGCCTCTGTTCGTGGCCTCCGAAATTAACTTCACAAACATCGGAGCTGATTGCGGAGGCCACGCTCCACTGTGCTCAGTAGGGCCAACGCTACCTAGGTGGCGTTGGTAGGGCGCATTGATGCGAGCGTCCTTTCAAATGCTGGCATCGAGGCGCGTAGTGCTGAGTCTCGAGAAGCGTTCACTGTCGAAGCAGTACTTCTCTCCTGCGCTCGTAGGTGGCGGCACCGTCCCCATAAACGAAGAGCTCAGGTACATGGAGAAGGAGTGTGAGATATATAAGGCGCGTCTGAAGAGCTCTTCGCGAAGGCGTTTGTGGCGGAGTCGGTTAAACGCCCGGTTTCTATCGCCGCGGACCGAGAGGTCATGCGTTCGACTCCGGGGTTTCCCAAATATGTCAAAATCTTTCTTCTGGTTTCTTTCTTTATATTCTGCTCATGTAAATTTTAAGAACGTCACATCCGTGACGGAAATACGTCAGTCAAGTCTTGGTGGACCCCGGCATAAAACACTTTCGTGTTAAAAAACTTGTCTGATCCCTCCGTCATAGTAATCGATATAACACGAAAGTGAAGTGTCGTTACAGAAGTAGTGATTATTGTGTAGTGATTATGAGAGTTTATAAAATGTCTATTGGCGTTTGGCAGCTATAGCACCGTTTGACATAGATGCACCCACGTTGACGCCTAGTGGCACATTTCCATCACGACGACTAACGCCCATGATCATGATTTAACAATTGTGGTAGCTGAAGTTTTGAACACATACATTGCCACAGTGTATCGCTAATAACTCGCAAATATGACAGCAACAAGTACATAATAAACACCCCCCGAGTGCGCTCCCGAGTAATAGGGTAACCTACGTCTGTGCTCATGCATACAGTACCACACTGCACTTCAGCAACACGGGAGGCAGAAGTTCGCAGCTTGAGCCGTGAATGCGCGCAGGCGTTCCACGTCCCGCTGGCCTCTGTCCCGCTTCATCAAGACACGACATTAGACAGATTTAGTTGAGCGTCCGCAACGGCTCTGTGGATGCACTCTGCTATTGGACATGGCTGGCAGGCTGCGTCCGCAGAGTGCTGCGGACACCCAGCTACATATATCTCTTCGTCCGTCGACATCATCGCCTTTCTGCAGCAGTTTCATCAGTCGGTGCTATCGCACTCAAAGCAGTCGGCGGCAAAACACCGTGGGTGCATGCGGATGCTGCGTAACTCCGACAACGAGCCGTCATACGCTAACACGAAGCAAAAGGCAAAGAACATAACTGCGTCTAGCTCGACTCTCCGATGCTAGCGCGGCCAGTGGTTTTTGCTGTTATCGAGACGCTTCAACCATGGCATTCGAGATGGCGCGCCGGTGCGCAAGCTCGGACGCCATGCTTTAACTGCGTCATCGATGAATCGACGAGTCGTTCTCTATCGGCGCTGGTAAGTTTCATGCACCATTACTTTTCGTCACTGCTCACAGACGGCAGCACCGCCCTGCTCCGCCAACAAAGAGCACTGTGCAAGATAGAATTTGTAAGAGACATCAGGCGCGTTTGTAGGGCGTCTTGCATCTACCTCGGTAGCTCAGTCGGTACACCGCCTGTCGCTCATCGTCGCGTGCTAAGGAATCGGAGGTTCGATTCCCGGCGAGGGAACTTTTTCTTACAGCTTTTTCTTTCTCATTTGGTAGCATCCATTTTGTCGACGTCATATCCGTGGCGGAAATACCACACTAAAATATTGGTGGACCAAGGCGTAAAACAATTTCGTGTTAAAAAGCTCGACATCCTGCGGCTTGCAAACAAACGGTGACAGAAGTCAGACCCTGTAGGCAGTACAACACCACGTGAAGTGCACAGTCCTTCACGGGTGACGGTGGAACCAACAATGCAATCGACAAAGAACGTGAAAGTAATTTATTGGATGTCCCGCCATACCTTCCATCTCTGCTCTGTTTCGCATTACCTTAAAGGAGCAGTGACTTACTCCAGATCTTACAAACGTCCATTCCTGGTGTATAAATAACCAACATCAAATTAATCCTACTAAAACAACTTTTGTACTCTTTCGTAGCCCACAAACGGTGATAGCTTCCTTGATAACTGTCTCATTGAATAATTATGTTATACCGGCATCTGATGATGTTAAATTTCTGGATATTAGTTTGAATAAGCACCTTGAATACAATATTCATGCCAACTCGCTAATAGAGAGGGTTTCATTTGGATATCCGCATTATAATTAAAACACGTACATTTTTTCAACCTCATGTTTTATCTTGCTTTTATAATGCTTATATTAATTGCCATTTATCATACTGTTTATCATCATGGGGTAACACATACGGAATTCATCTCAAGTCGCTCCAACGTTTTGAATCAAAAACCAGGCGATAAAATTTTTGGTCCATTTCAGCCCACAACTTTTAACATACAACAGCTTCGTATCCTACCCATTTAACGTTTGTTTTATCCATGCATTGTCGCTCATCACATACCGTCTCATTCATCGTGAAAAATATCATTAGATAGTATTCCTTGCCATATCCTCGTCACCAACAATAATACCTGGTTTTGAGCGAATAATAACCTTCTTTTACCTAAAATAAGATCCAACTATGGGAAGATTTACAGTTCGCTTCTATTGTGTTCCATCTTTGGAATCAGATACCTCTTCATGTTAAGTCATCTCGTTCATTGCAACACGAAACACAGCATGAAAGACATCTGCTAAACGAGCCTTTTGTTCATTTCTAACAAATTTATTTTCATCATCACTTCATTCTTTTGTATTCCTTACCTATGTGTATATTTAGGTATTGTATGAAGCCACTATGGTAAATATATCTTCTTCTTTTTTTAGTATACATCGTTCTGTATTGATTGCGTTTCTTTTGCTCGCACTTTTAGTTTTGCTGCTGCTTACCTTTTATGTACGCCACAAATGATAGGAGGTCCCCTTTTGACAGTTTCTTACTTTTGGACCTCCTGATTCTGTATGTATCATGTAACCCGTTTTTTGTACACGCAATAACGAATAAACTTGAACTTGAACATCAACTCTACGAATGTCGTGTTTTCTCCGTGAACGCATAGTTATCGACCCCCTAATAACGATTCCCTATTGATAATGCAACGGAGAGACGAATATCTCTAATATTGATTAGTAGGACAGTACCCAGCGTGTTTCAAAACGGTTGTAAACCCGCCATTTTGCAGGCCTGGCAGCGCTGCCGCGCGGCCACCTCGCGTGGTCACACCCGGATCGGAACACGTGGTCACACGAAACGGTGACACGAGTTTCAGCTGACATTTCGTCTGCTAGGCGAGTACGTGTAGCCATGTGTTCCGCACCACCAGTCTCCACAAGTGATGAAGAAAGTACTGAGGAAATGGAAATATCCTGGATTCACGACGTCGCAAATCATTTTCGCTTCTATCCTTAACAAAACATCGATTGTAAAATCGACGTAGGTCGGACAAGCGGCGAGGAGGCACCTAGGGCGCACGTTTAGGCGGTGCTGACTGGTAAGAACACAGAAGAGGAAGAAACGTTGCGGAGGCCAAAACGTGCCAGGTTCTCGTAGGCGACAAACAAACAAACAAACAAAACGTGCCCGTTGTTCTTTCATATGCATACTCGTTCTGCGGTTGCCTTATTCTAAATCTTGTTTTCTGTAATGTGTGTGTATATCTTTCTACTCTTTTTGATTAAGACTTCAGTTGCTAGCTGCGCGTCGTCCTTTCTCCTTCGTTTCCATGTGTTGTGGTTTTTTTCCGCTTTTTTCAAACATGAATTACAGTCAACTCGCCCAACTGTCCCTGCTAATTCAAACTCTGCTTAAGCCGTGTTTCTCGCCAACACTCGCGAGCTTTTTTCGTGCGTAGAACCTACGATGCGCCGAGCGATGTTATCAGTTTGGACTTTATACCGAAAATGACGACGATGGCGAAACCAGTTCACAGTGTCTATGCAATTGCTATTGCAAAAAAAATAAAAGAATACAGAAAAAAGCATGGAAGCGGGCTCGCCTTTCATCAGGAGAGCTGCATCGCCTCCGCTGTAAAGAATTCGTGCGTTCGAAGAATCAAATGATCCCCCCGCCTTTCCATTGGTTTCGTTCTCACTTTCCCTACCCTTTTTACAGGTCATGTTTCTTCGCCACTCATTTCTTCATAAAGCACTTGTACCATGCCAGCAATGTTGAGCTTATCAGGATTTCGCGTTCAATCGGCTACACCCTGTATTCTCCGCCTGGGTAGTCGAAAACACACAAAATGGAGCGACATCAGCTGATCGCGCACGAGTATCATGAAGAGTAAAAGTTTTTACACCCAAAAAGGTGTAAAGGGGGGTGCTCGTAAGTGTTTACACCCTTTTACAGCCTTAATTTCCCCATTTCGAAAAGTACGCCCGGAATATGCAGTATTCAATACATCGTCTTACACCGTTAACACCCCTTTTTGGCACAAAGAGTGCTTTCAAGGAAGAACAGCACATGGCATGTTTAGGTCCTACTGTGCACAGTAGGCACAATTCCATGTTTATGCGCGATGTATCCCTAATGAAAATTACGAATTTTCATTGCCAGAATGATAACTACTGACCTTATTAATTATCAATGATTCTACAAGACTTAATAAAGTAGCGTTTTGGGCGTGTTGGTATGTCATACTGTAGTTTTTTATAGCGCACAAAAAAACACGGACAGAGAAAGGCGTGACACACACAGGCGCTAACTTGCAACTATGTTTATTCCGGAAACTTGGAACCACATATATAGGCAACATCGCTTTATAACCATCATTACACGAACTTTGTAATTTCACCAATCTTTACGTAGAAAGGCTAACTCCTTACAGGAGAGGGCAATCGACGATTTTGTAACACAGTTCTTTGCCAGTCTTTTTTGCGAGTCTTTTCTACGATTGTTCTTTTTATGTTGTCTAGGTTTTCTGCCTTTCTCCTCTGGTGGCCTATATATTTGGTGTTGCCACCCATTAAAACCTTATTTGAATGTAGCGCTTGTCCTGTGTTCTTCGATCGAGTTACGTGTCTTTCGCGCTTACAGAAACTATAGATTTTTCTGTGTGAGAGGTACATACTGAACGTGTGCATAATTATGTCCCAATTATCAGGGATGCTTTTCTTAATTCAAAAAGCGCGTGATTGAAGATGCGGCTTAATCGATAAATGCGATTTATTTGTATTCGATAAATATGAGTTATGATGCAGTTTAAAGTTTCCGATTATTGTAAGGCAGTCTGCAGGGGAAATGAACGCCCCGCGATACTTTTTTGCCCATTTGCTTTTGCACCTTCACCCATGCACTGTGCAGTTCTATCACGCTTGTGTAATCGTGCAATAAAGTTCACTTTGGTTTTCTTTTATATTTCTTGTTGTATAGATGAATTCTATAAGTGGCACGCAAAACTAAAACGCGTGCATTTGGCTAGCAAATAAAAACCGGAGAAATGCATTATTTTTGTGCCGTCTAAGGTATTCCAAGAGCAAGACTACTGTTTTCTGAAGCAGGGCTTATTGCATCTTGTGGGAACCACGCCCACTGGCTATCCAGAGATAGCGCCATGTGTTGCGCAGTGGCGGTGGCCCACCTGCGCGCTTTAAAAGGGGCAGCCTGCGCTCTGCCTGAAGGGTGCCTTGGCTGCCAAGATGGACGGACGCTGCCACCCGCACTGGCCGATTGCTGCTGCCGGAAATCATGGTTGCCACCTCGCCGTCTCGTGTCCCTGGGTCGACCCTGCCGTATACATCATAGAGTTAAATAAATTGTTGTTTGTTGTGACTTGAAGCCTCCGTCGTCCTTTGCTTTAACTACGGACGGGACGCAGCAAGCCCACGCTTTATGAGAAACACTATCACGCGCAAACGTGTAAAAACAACTTGAGACATACGGGAAAAAAAGTATGCGCCGCATCACGCGTACGCCGAGCAATAAAAAACGGCATAGTCTTTACCGTGCGCATAACATAAAAAAGAAGATCGCCGACGATTACGATACTGCCCAACGCGAATTCTGAGCGCAGCTGTATAGGTGTTTTGGTTTTGCGATAAGTTGAGGCAAACAGTTTCATAGAGACATGTATGTATGTACATTTGCATACCCCGCCGTGAGTAGCGTGACTGGCGCGGACAATTTCGTACCGCCCATTTCCTATCAACCACCGCAGACGGAGCGTAGCGCGACTGCCTCGCTAACTGGGAGTCTGCCGAAGGCAGCGTGTGGGCGCGCTCCACAAGAGCCGACGCACGACGGCGCGCACTACTGTGGCGCCGCAGGTGGCAACCGCGGAACGTGTCTTCCCGCCACTGTCGTTCCCTCCTCCTCGCACTCTGCTCGCTATCGCCGTCTTTCATCATCCACTGCGCTCTGCGTTCGCTTTCTTTCGTCCTCGTTCGCTGTGCCGGTTAGGAACGGGCGCCTAAGAGCTGCGCTTTAAAAACTGGAGGTGACAGTAATGCTTGGCTTAGTGTCTGGCAGTGTCACTCAGACGTCGGCGTTCGTGTTTCCTGGGGCATTCCTTGTGTTATCTTTGTGTTTGGCGCGTTACCGAAGTGGACCTCAGAGGCTACTTAGAAAGAATCGCGTTCTTTTGATCTGCTTCGCCAGGTGCCGCAAAGACCGTAACGAACTTTGAACAAACTGACTCAATTTATGTTCACTAATTATCCTGACAGTTAAATTACCCTTATCTCAAGTCATGCTCTGATGTCGCATCTATCGAATATAACTTCTAAATAGAACCAGAACCATCCATTTCTATTTTTCTAGAAGGCCCTTAATGCATATTCTCAAAACCGGAAGTAAGTGCTCAACCAGATATGCTTGGAAGAGGAACAAGCGTGTCACTCGGTGCCTCTAAAAAATCCCATTGTCCCCTATGCATTCACCTAAACCCTCCGCACGGGCTGCGTGTGGACAGCGGCGCGCTTGTACGCCAAGGGACGCTCCCGCTCACCGGCCTGTGAACGTTGCGGTGACCCCGAGACCTTTGAGCACCTTCTCTGAGCTTGCCCAGCCTTGGCGCAGGAACGCTCAAGGCTCACCATTGTCTATGACCACAGGGCCTCCCTGCTATGACCACCAGCGAGTTTTGTTCTCTTCGTCTCCCAACCTCCGGGCTCTCCACAGCCTCTTGGAGTTTGTGGAGGCGACAGGAATAGGAGCATGTGGAGGCGACAGGACGCCTACCGTTGAGCGCCCGCAACTAGCTGGACACTCCCTTCACCATCGGCCTTCGCCATGATTGGACGAGACCCCGGCGGTTTATTCTTCTCTCTTCTTCTATGCTCTTTATTTCCCACTTCCCCTGACGCTGCGCCGTGCACCCTTTCAGGCTGCAGAATCAAGCCTCATTTCTGCAACAAACATTACCACTAAAACGAAAGGCATCTTCTTCTTTTGCTTCTCAGTCTATGTATCGATCCTACCCACTCCGTTTCCGAAAGCTTTTCGCATGTCGCGTGATTTCTCATGGCCTTCGTGATCGGAGGCATGGCAAGCTTTCTGCACCTCACGTGGTTTCGCACTTCGTGTTTTTGACCAAGCGACGATGTCGTGTGATGACGTCATCATATGACGTAATAGTGACGTCGTGATAACGTGACAAATTTTGGGTATTCGTGACATCCTCATGACGTCGCATCTTTCATATTTGAAAAAAGCGCGAAGAAAACCACAAAACAGTGAAACGAGGGGACAGGACGACGTGCTACTAGCAACCGAAATTTAATCAAAATCTTAGAAATATATGCAAACACAGCACTAAAATAACAAGATTAAAGAATCAAGCAACCGCAGAATAGTACGCATATGACTAGAAACGCCAAGCACGTTCAGGCTATCAGATTAAGTGACATGGCGGTATTCCACCTCGCGGCTAGTAGGAGGAATAAGTTTAAATGCGCGTTGGTTCAGTAACAAGCTGGGATAGACCGAATGTAAGACATGCGTTTAGATAATCACTTTCAATGTTATATCTTGACAATGTGGCTGCAGGGCTATTCCAGTCAATCAAAGGAAAGTTGAAGTTACCGAAGATAACGATAGGTGAGTTCGGCTAAGCTTTCTTTATCACTAGCAAGCATTCATGACAGTTCAGATTGAAAGAGCTGTCGCTGTTAGGGGGGTTGATAACATAGGCCGATGAGCCTACGCGGTGAGGTATAATCATAAGATTTCGAAATTAGACGATACGTTTACTAGAGTGCAGAGTATGAACCAGTCAAGTTCCTGTCTCTCCAAGCAGTTTTCACTGCGCACCGACACTTCCGACGCCAGCCTCGGCGCTGCGCACACGCAGTCTCATAAGGGGAGTCTCCACGCGAGAGCGTTTGCCAGCTGCAAATTACTTCCCGAGAAGCTTTTCATCAGTACCGTTGAAAGGCAATCCCTCGCCCTGGTTTCGGGGAACCCAAGAAGTTATCATTTATTTTGTACGAAGCGCCTTTCTTGGTTCAGAGAAATCACCAGCCACTGCTATACATAAAAAGCCAAACAACTAAACTGCAGGTTCTTGGGGTAAAGTTTGCTGCTCCATGAGTACCATTTCATAGCCGAACAGATCGAGAATTCCACTGCCGATTACCTTAGCCGGAGTTAAATGTGTACCGCAATTTTGTTTTGTGTCAAATGTACATGGAAAGTGAACCATAGTATAAGCTTGTGGATCATGATGTAAACAATCCTGATACAACATACTGTGTAATTTCTGTAAGTACAGAATTCTGTGTGTCCGCGCTGTTAGATATAAAATGTGTGATTGGACATTGTAATTATGTCGTCTGTGCTTATCTACAATGTACTGTGAAATCATACTGATTTGGGAACCCCATTGTGAATGTGAGGTGACGCGCAATGTGTGGTGGACTGACCTACGGATAGATGGGCTCATATTTGGGAGACATCTGTGTTTTCATTATGTCGTAATATTGTTACGCGAAGAGACGCAGACGAGAGGTTGTAAACAAGTGTATTTACTGGAGATAACTCGGGCACTTCAGCCTAAGGCAGCGGCACAAAACGGTCTCCAAATCGTCGTCGTCGTCTTCTCCAACGTATGTCTCTTGTTGGCTGTACGTAGCAATATTTTAAGAACATAAAATTGCGCGTAGACAAATCGCGTGCCAACGCTGCGTAGAGCCAGCGTCAGTTTACAACCGCCGGACACAAGAGATCTCGTCAAGGAAGCGGTTCGCGTGCTTCATGCAACTCATGTGGCTGCGAGGAGACCATTGTGTTTCTATGCCACTGCAGCCCATCCTACCAGACTGAACGACGTGTTCTAGGAGTCAAACTCGATCGTCTAGATGCAACACCACTGTCCGAAAAAATTGAAGGACACTTTGTACATTCCAAAGTGTGTTCGGCGAAAGCGTGTGGCCATTCCACTGACTATGTCATGTCTTTTTTTACACGCTCACTGGGATAATACACAAACCGAATGTGTGCGTGTTTTCTTTTTTAATTTTTTACCGCGAATCGCAGCGACACGCGAGACTAATCTTCCTCCGCTCGCATGCGTTAGTATACTCTCGCATTTTGCGCATCGCGCAAACGCCATCCGCGTTCCAGCGCTTAAATTGACGCACCCTTTGTAAATTCGAAAGTGTATTCCGTGGACTCCTGTATCCATTGAGGTGGCGTCGGTCAGAATGATTGCAAATGCTGGGAACAGCGACGCTACGCAAGCAAAACGCGAGCGCTGTAGAGTCCGACGCAACCGCCGTCCGTTTGCGCACCCCGGCGGCCACCTGATTCCGTGTCAGAGCTCGGATGGACACACGGACAGACAGACCAATGGACGGACGGACGGACAGACGGACAGATGAACGGAAGGACAAACGGACGGACGGGCAGATGAACGGACGGACAAACGGACGGACGGACGGACGGACGGACAGACAGACAGACGGATGGACGAACGGACGGACGGACAGATGAATGGATGGACGGACGGACAGACAGACAGACGGACGTATGGATGGACAGATGAACGGACGGACAAACGGACGGACGTACAGACGGACGGACAGATGGACGGACGGACAGACGGAAAGATGAACGGAAGCACAAACGGACGGACGGACGGACAAACGGACGGACGGACGGATGGACGGACGGACGGACGGACAGATGAACGGACGGACAGACGGACAAACGGGCGGCCGGATGGACGGACGGACAGACGGACGGACACCGGACGGACGGACACCGGACGGACACCGGACGGACGTGAGCATGAGACATTAAAGGCTTTCGCCTTAAAATTACACCATCTCCCGCTAAAGGGAACCATGTGTAGATGCGAAGCAGCGGGCGCAACGCTTACACTGGCGGCGGCGTTGACGCTGGCGCTCATCGCGGCGTTGCGCAGGAGAGAAATCTAGGGAGGCGCAATCACGCAGTGATGGACCGGTGTTTCCTACTGGAACATGCCAATCGCTGCTAATGGGCAATGACAGACAGAAGACTCGGACTGGACACGGAGACCCGCAGTCCCCTTTTAGTTAACGCGCACGCTGCGAATTTTTATCGTTCGACATCGCACAGGAGAAATCTCCCATCGGCACTACCTTGCAGGTCAAGATCCAGTGCCTCTATATACGGGGTGGCCAGTGAACGGTTGTGCCGCGCGAGCAGTCAGATTTTTCAATCAAGAAACTCGCTAGCAGACGCTGCCTGCGTCGGCGTTGCGAGGCGAGAGAGGGGGAGCGTAGGAGATGAGAGAGGGGGGAGGGGACGCGCATGCGCAGGGGGGGGGGGGTGTGTTTGCCGCGGGCAGGGATGCCAGAAGAGAGAGATGGGGGAGGGGACGCGCATGCGCAGTGAGGGTGTGGACGCCACGGGGAGGGATGCCTAGAGGAGAGAGAGAGGGGGAAGCGCAGGAGAGGAGAGAGAGGGGGAGGGGACGCGCATGCGCAATAGGTGTGTATACGCCGCGGGCGGGAGGGATACCTAGAGGAGAGAGCGGGGAAGAGTAGAATAGGAGATGCGTGGGGAGGGTTTGCACATGCGCAATAAGGGTGGTCAGGACGCACACCACCACCACCGGACGGACGGACGGACGCGGGACGGACACCGGGCGGACGCCGGACGGACACCGGGCGGACGTGAGCATGAGACATTAAAGGCTTTCACCTTAAAAGAAGATCCTGGGACCTTGGCCTACGATTTCGGGCATGCACAAGGCCACGAAAGCCCTATTGAGCTACCTGAAGGCGACCGGACTTCACGAGCGTCTGTGAACTGCCAGCGCGAGTTCGTGTTGTGTTCTCACTAACTGTTCATTTCCTTTCCTGTTTTCTTTCTTTCTCTAGTCTTTTCTTCTCTATGTTATCTATTATTCCCCCCTTTCCCCCACTCCACGTGTAGGGTAGCCAACCGAGCCTAGCATGGTAAACCTCCCTGCCTATCCTCTTCGTTTCACTATCTTTCTCTCTCTCAGACTGACCGGACGCGAAACCCCAGCATGACGTCACCAGGACCCCTGAGATGACCGATGAACGGACGCCATAAGCAGGTACGAGAGTGTCCCACCCCCTCTCCCTTGCTTCCCACGTACTGTGAACGATCGAGAGTTTCAGAATGTAGGCACAAACCAAAAACTGAATATCTGCATTAACGCCGCGAACGCTGGTTAAACAGCCGAAATGGTGGCGTCACATTGGTAGGCATGGTCTGCACCGGCAGAAATGACGCCGCACACATTTTGCTAATGCTCTCCCAACGAAATGTTTTGCGCAACATATTTCTTTATTTACTTATTTCGGTTTTCCTCCATTTCCTCCGTCTCTTCTTTCGTTTTGTTTCTCTCTCTTGCTCTTTCTTTATCCTTCTTTCTTTCTCCTCTCCCCTTTCTTTTTCTCTTCCTCTCGTTATTTTTGTCCCCGTGGAACATACGCTTTCGCCCGTGGACTTGTTTATTTTTATTGCGAGAGCAATTATATGGACACTCTAGGCTGATTTTGGCCGTCGCCGTCATGACCCGGATATGTATGTGTGTATATATGTATATAAAAAGCACAAAGAAAAATAAGTTGGAAGGAAAAAATTCCAAGGCACCCGACCGGCGACCCCTCGCTCGAACCAGCGACCCTCGCTCCGCACCAAAGAACCAGCGACCAGCGACCACATTCGAACCAGCGACCCCTCGCTCCGCAGCTGCTCCGCAGCGCGCTGCGTTTGACCCCTGAGCCACACGCTATGCATGCGCCAGCATAATAACGGCAAGCGATTTATAGACACCATTTACCGCTGGCGGTATGCAGATCTCGCAGGAGCTTGAGCGTGTCTTCTATCACGCAATGCTCCCACACTTTCTTTCAATTTGAAAACTGCCCTCGAGACGCGCACGACATAGGGTCCTCTTTCTGTACCCACACGGGATGTGGGACGAAAAAAAAAAGAAAAACAACACCGCCTACACCTTGCGTCAGGTGCCACCGCGTGACAGGAGACGCAGAGGGGTCATTCCGCGCGCCGCACTTCAAAAGAAGAAGATATATCTACCAGCATCGGGTTCTGCGTTGTCGACACTCACAGCGCATTGCTCAAACACAAAGGCGTAACAACTGTGAATGTTGTTGGTTCACGCTTTTCCTGTGTATACCTGCGCGTCTTTTGGAGCGTCCTTCTTTGTGCTGCAGCGGGAAGCTGAAAGTATCGAGCTGCTCGTCGATCTTCGTGTGACATTCTAATTTCTTGCTATCGCATTCATTGCTTCGCCCTTGCGAAACTGTGGACCAGTGGGAGTAATGTCCACTTTCCGTTGCGCATACTCCCTAGGAAGTGCGAATACTGCCCGGAGAATGACCACGACCATAAACAGTTCCGCTGATAATTAAGAGCGTGGAGAAGAACAGCCGGGCAGTCAGTGATGTGAAGAATTGAGGAAAGACAGCCACTATCTCAGACTGTGGCGCCGAAAAGAGACATGTGACAAGACGACGGCTGAAGAAAACGGAGTGCTGCAGCTAACGTGATCCGAAGTTCATCCCAAATTTTGGTAAAAGGTATCTTCAAGAAACGCCACAATATTACGACGCTAGCCAAGCTGTGAACAAGCCTAGTGATTATGAATGGGCTTTTAGTGTACTTGAATATTAAGGTGAAAGCCTTTAATTTCTCATGCTCACGTCCGTCCGGTGTCCGTCCGGCGTCCGTCCGGCCATCCGTCCACACCCCCCACTGCGCATGCGCCAACCCATTAAAAAAATAAAAATCAAAAACCTCCTCTCCACCTCTCTCTCCTCTAGGCATCCCTCCCCGCGGAGGCCACACCCTCACTGCGCATGCCCGTCCCCTCCCTCTCTCCCCTCCTACGCTCGCCCTTTCTCCCATCCTACGCTCCCCCTCTCTCATCTAGGCATCCCTGCCCGCGGCGTCGACACCCCCCACTGCGCATGCGTGTCTTCCCCTCTCCTACGCTCCCCCCTCTCTCGCCTCGTGACGCCGACGCAGGCAGCGTCCGCTAGCGAGTTTCTTGGTTGAAAAAACCGACTGCTCGCGCTGCACAACCGTTCACTGGCCACCCCGTATATATGGCAATGGATCTTGACCTGCAAGGTGGTGCCGGTGGGAGATTTCTCCTGGGCGTTGTCGAACGATAAAAAATTCACAGCGTGCGCGTTAACTAAAAGCGGACTGCGGGTCTCTGTGTCCAGTCCGAGTCTTCTATCTCTCAATGCCCATTAGCAGCGATTGGGATGTTCCAGTAGGAAACACCGGTACATCGCTGCGTGCTTTGCGCCCCCCAGGTTTCTCTCCTGTGCAACGCTGCGATGAGCGCCAGCGTCAACGCCGCCGCCAGTGTAAGCGTTAGTGCCCGCTGCTTCGCATCTACACATGGTTCCTTTTAGCGGAAGATGGTGTAATCTTTAAGGCGAAAGCCTTTAATGTCTCATGCTCACGTCCGTCCGACCTCCTTCCGGCGTCCGTCCGTCCGTCTGTCCGTCCGTCTGTCTGTCTGTTCGTCCGTCCGTCCATCCATCCTTCTGTCCGTCCGTCCGTCCGTCCGTCCGTTCATCCGAGCTCTGGCACGGAGCCAGGTGGCCGCCGGGATGCGCAGACGGACGCCGGTCGCGTCGGACTCTATAGCACTCGCGCTTTGCTTGCGTAGCGTCGCTGTGCCCAGAGTTTGCAATCATTCTGACCGACGCCGTCTCAATGGACCCAGGCGTTCACGGAATACACTTTTCAATTTACAAAGGGTCCGTCAATTTAAAAGCGGGAACGCGGATGGCGTTTGCACGATGCGCAAAGCGCGAGAAAATACTAACGCATGCGAACGGAGGAAGATGAGCCTCGCGTCTCGCTGCGATTCGCGGTAAAAAAATTAAAAAAAAACACGCACCCATTCGGTTTGTGTCTTATCCCACTGAGAGTGTAAAAGAAAAAAGACATGGCATAATCAGTGGAATGGCCACACGCTTTCGCCGAACACACTTTGGGATGTACAAAGTGTCCTTCAATTTTTTCTGTAACACTTGAGCTTGTACTTGAGCGCGAATCGACTCTTCGTTCCCGTCCCGATTATCGTTAAAACCATCGGAGTTTTCTTGTCAAATTACCAGCCACGGTTGTGCATGCATGTGAACTATATATATATCAGTGTTGCGGAGTTGAAACTCCGAAATTGGAATGACTCCGGAATCATTCCACATTTTCGCGACCCCGGAATGGAATGGGAATTGAATGGGGACAATGCTTGGAGGAATGGAATGGGAATGGAATTACGTCTTTTTTCCGAAAATAGAGCAAGTTTTCATCTACGCGCTGTTATTCAAACTTCAAACATCAGTAAGCCAGAGCCTAGAGTTTAACAATAAAGCAGTATTTTTAAAATGGCTTGGCTGATTACAAGCAAGGTACATTTATAAGCAACGCGCCTACTACAATTCTGTCTTTATATAGACTATGTTGCTCCGAAGTTTGTCTCTCTTCTTCGCGTAACCGCGATTCTATGCCTGTGGTATCCGTCGTGCGGAACTACGGCGGCGGCATACCCCTCCCTCCCCCCCCCCCCCCTCCCCCCCCCCCCCCCTTAAGCCTTGTGATTTTTTCCCCTCGCCGGCGCCCAGGCCGCCTGCTATCTCTCCACCCTTCACTACTTTGTGTTTGATTCTGTTGCCGTCGGCGACTCGGACGCATATTCAGAAAAGCGCTTCTCTAATGTGATGCGTATTGACGCTAGCGCGATGCTTGTGTTCACTGCAAGCTTTCGTATACCAGCTGGCGCGCCGTCTCACCTCATACTCCCCCCACCAATTTTCCAGTACTGCCCCCCCCCCCCTGTCTAGGCACATGGGCGCCTTTGCCCGAAACTCTGTCGGCGAAGGTGTGTAGGTCAGCGCAGCACACAGTCGTAACGATGAACAGTGTACCCTCCTCCTTCATTCAGAGTCAGAGAGAATAAACTTTTGAAAGTATTGGTTCGGGAAGACAGCCAGGTCCACCTTTAGCTAGCCAGAACCAAGGCTAGGCGTGGTGTAAAAGTGTGAACGATCTGCCAGTGTGTAAAAGAGAAACCGAGGCATAAGTTAGTGTACAAACAAATGCATTATCCCAGCAGATACTGACGACGGGAGAAACAAATTATCCTGCGCGTCGGTTCCCATTGATACCACCACACGTATCAGGCGATGTGGTGGTATCATATATACAGTATCAGGCGCATCGACTTCACATCGCCTGATACTGTATATTTTTTCACGCAGCCTGTTTGAAGTGTTGACAGCGAAACTGCCCTTTGAAGCGGAAAAAGCATCGGATCCGTCGGTAGCCGGCCACATCAGCTGTTGGTGGTGGAAGCAAGGACACAGTGCTCCTGCGCATGCCACGCGGTTTCTTGGCCCTGCATATATAAACCGACCATCCATCGGCTGATCTTCAGTTTGGCGGCAATGCGCATCGACTTCACATCGCCTGATACTGTATATTTTTTCACGCAGGGTGAGCGTTGTTCCACTTGCGTTAAAATTATTAGTGTTTTGACTTTTGCAGTGCTGCCAAACTACTGTGTTTGTGTTTCTTGACATGTCGAAGGATATTAACAAAGCGCTCGAGGATTTTAAGAGAGAAATCCTGGCCGAGCTCCGTGGTTTCAAACAGAGCGTTGATCACTGTAGTGAGACTTGTGACTATGTCAATTTGCTCTCGCAAGAACTCAAGGCTTTGCGCGAGGAACTAGTAACAACACGGAAAGCTAATGAAAAACTAGTGACAGAAAATCGACAGCTACAGATAAAAGTGGAAGAGCTCGAGCAATATACCCGTGCTAACAACCTTGAAATTAAAGGTGCGCCAAATGAAGGAGAGCCATTTGAGATTGTGAAAAAACTGTGTGCTGCAATCCAGGAACCGGTCACGGAATCTGACATTGACACCTGTCACATGATGGGTATATCTAAGTAAGAAACTAGGAGCATTGTCGTACGTTTTGTGCGACGCGACAAACGGAATGCCGTTCTCATGAAAGCCAGAAAAGTGAGGCCATCGGCTAAAGAAATTGGTCTCAAGACCTCAGCACCAATCTTTGTAAATGAAAACTTAACCCGTCAGGGTAAACAGTTGCTTGGTGCTGCGGTGGCAAAGAAACGGGAAGTTGGCTGGCGATTCGTCTGGACGCAAGGAGGGAAAATCTTCGCGAGGAAATCGGAGACATCGGAGAGACTTGGAATCTGTTGTCGGGAAGATATAGATAAGATGCAGTAATACTTAACTCTGGAAATTGAGCCGTTTTAACTGCCCCAGGATGGCCAATGTTTCAGATTGCCAATATTATGACCAAGATAATGTCTTATGCATCTTCAAAGTGTTGTCTGAACGGTTCGCTGCATTTCATCTAAATGCTCGCAGCATTAGAAATAAAACGGATGACATCAGCCTGTTCCTCAATCGTTTTGAGAGTAAATTTCATGTTTTGTGTTTTACGGAATCCTTGGCTGACTCCGAAAGATAGCCCACCACAGTTCGCCAGTTATGTTCATAATGGCATTGTTCGTTCTTCAAATCGGGGTGGTGGTATCAGTATGTATGTTAAAGATACCCTCAATCATGACGTTATCGACGACTTGACCTGTATCACGCCTCATATAGAGTGCCTTACAATGTGTGTGCAAAATGTAATAGTTGCAACTGTTTATCGACCTCCCACTGGGTATAAGTCTGAATTTTTTGCTTTTATAGAAAAGCTACTGCGCAAACTCCATGTGATGCGCAGTCCATTCCTTATCATGGGCGATGTAAATATTGACATGCTCAGTGGGAATGCATCTTGTGAGCAGCTGAAAGCTATTCTACACTGTTTGCTTGTTCAAATGTCATCACACAACCTACTCGTCTTGCCGCCCACAGTGCCACTTTGCTCGATATAAGTATCACAAACGCCCCCCAGTCAAAATTGCATCAGTGGTATATTATCACTTGATGCAAGCGATCACCTGCCTATCTTCACATTTTTGCCACTTGACAGGTGACAGGCGCGACTCCAACGAAAAGTCATGTTATCGTAGAATGAACGCGGATCAGCTTAACGAATTTTATCATGCGCTGGAAACTACGAACTGGAACTTCGTTTACGCAGAAAAAGACCCTGATAAAGCATACAATCTTTTTAATGAAGCACTTAAGGTTATCTATGACCGACACTTCCCACTTGTTCCGTTCCGCAGGAAGAAAAAAATTCGCAAGCCTTGGATTAGTCGATGTTTGTACAAAAGAATAAAACATAAAAACAGAATGTATCATGCATTTGTACAGACACGTGATGCTGCTCTACTTAGCGAATTTAAAAAATACCGTAATAAGTTAAATGCCGATTTGAAAAAGGCTAAGACCTGCTACTATCGAACGCTTTTTGCTAGCATACTTAATGAACCTAGAAAGCTGTGGAACGAAGTAAATAATTTATCTAACAACTCGAAAGTAAAACGTCGTATTAATATAGCAGCTTTTGCCCATGGCAAAACGGAATTGGAAGCACTCGCAGAAATGAACGAATACTTTACGAATGTGGGTGAATTTCAAACAAATCTCGGTTCTGAATCCAGTCATGTTTCTATACATAACCGCGAAAGGTTGCTACAATCAATTAGTTTATTCCCGACAAGTCCACAAGAGGTAGAAAAATTATTGGACAAAATTAGAAACAATGTTTCGGCAGGAATTGATGATTTATGTGCCTTGCCTATTAAATACGTTGCGGCTCTTATATCTTCACCATTAACACATATTATTAATAGAATGCTTGAAACTGGAATCTTCCCCTTAGATCTGAAGCTTGTTCGCATATGCCCAGTATATAAGGGAGGTGCTGTTGGTGATATATGTAATTACAGACCAATTTCGGTGCTACCCGTGTTATCTAAGGTATTTGAAAATGTTATCAACACGCGTCTTGTTAACTTCATAAATAAGCACCAAATTATAAACGATCCACAGTACGGTTTCCAGAAATAGAAAACCACTGAGCTAGCTCTGTTACATGTGAAGGATAAAATACTATATGACATTGAAAACAAACTTTACAGTGTAGGTCTATTCATTGATCTAAGGAAAGCGTTCGATTGCGTTAATCACGACATTTTGCTACTGAAACTTAATGATTATGGCATTCGCGGCGTCGCCCTAGATCTTTTAAAGAGTTATCTTTCTTGTAGAAAGCAGTGTGTAAAAATTGGTGATGTTACCTCTCCTACAACCACGATAAAACAAGGAGTGCCCCAGGGGTCGATCCTGGGACCCCTGTTATTTATATTATATGTTAACGACCTATTTGATATTCCTAACTCTCCCAAGTTAGTAATGTACGCTGACGACACTAATGTCTTTTTTTCAGCGCACACACTTACTCAGCTTCAGAAAGCGATAAACGAATATCTTGTTCAGCTGGATGGTTGGCTTCATGCAAATAAATTATCCCTAAATATAAAGAAATCTAATTATGTCATTTTCAAGCCCGCTAATGAGCCCTGTGACATCGAGCTTATGCTAACGTATCAGGGCACCGTTTTAGAGCGTGTAAAATGCCTGAAATTTTTGGGTGTGTGGTTCGAAGAAAGCATGTCGTAGGAATACGCACATCAACAAACTCACTTCAGAGCTAAGCAGAGCCGTCGGTATGATATATAAACTGCCTGACTTAATTCCATTACATCTGAAAAAGGCGATATATTACGCGCAATTCTACTCCCGGTTATCTTATTGCACACTTGTTTGGGGTACCACAACAACAACAAATTACAACAAGCTGGAAGCAATGCAAAAGAAAGTGCTCAGACTATTCGAGAATTATTTCGGGGAGCCAAAAGACTTACCAACAAATCCTTTATTTATTAAGCATAATTTTCTTAAAGCAAGTAAATTATATAACTATAAACTCCTCCTGCACATACAGAAACATAATCTGATAGGCATGGCACATGCAACATCAAGACGTTATCCCCTACGTTATACTCAGACACCAATACCACGAACACGTACAAATTACGGAAGGTCAGCCCTCACCTATCAGATACCTGCATTATTAAATCGTGTATCTTCACAAATAAATTTTGATATCCCACCCCCCCATAGATTTAAAAAACAAATAAGACTTTTCCTATTAAACCACTGTACAGCCGTTACAACATAATCTCATTTATTGTCACTGTACCATTATTCTTGCATTGCCAAACTTATCTTTTTTTTTATGTTCTAAGTTTGGAACTCCGGAATGTGCAGATTTCATGTATGGGTGCATTTTAATTTCTTGTGTATTTCCCTGTAATATTCACGTTCGCTGTATCTGTGCATTTTTGTTGTATCTCTTTTTATATTTGTTTTCCTGTGTACCGATGCTATTATATCTTATTAAGTTGTATTAGTTATACAACTCGACTTTTTATTCACTGCTGCCTGTATGGTCCCCCAGGTCCCTTCAAGCTGTCTTTAACAGCTTTTTTGCCTGGGGAACCCCCAACTTTTTGTGTTGGAAATAAAGTCCTATTAAGTAAGTAAGTAAAGTGGCCGATACTCTATGCACAGCCTGATCTTTTATCTCACGAGCAGTTTAGTACCTGGCACACGTAAATAACCTTCGCGACATGGAAGACATTGCATACCTGCGCACAGGCGAACACAGAAAGTTCTCCTCACCCCATCCATGCTTGCGAGGCGCGCTTGACAAGCGTGAATGCTGCCGAGCAGTGCGGCCCTGTGTTCCGTATCCGATGCAAAGGACACAAGGTGCCCGATTGGTGCACTGTTTCAATTAATACCAGCAGAACTAGAGGGTTTTGTTCCCTATTAACCAAATCTTAGTTTTCTCCATATTCACGACGGCTCCAGATGCGTGGCAAAACTGCTTAGTCTTCTTAAACGCTACTTTTGTCAGCACAAAAACACGCTGTCGTCATTTTAGCAATAACACATTTAAGCTTAAACAACATTAAAACATCACCGTTCGTTCAAACATGCTGACCATGCAAACACTATATAGGTAGCAGAAGAACTGCCCCCCATGGGAATTAGTAGGACGGTTGTACAGCACGAGATATGTCACCAAGTTACTGTCCCTCAACCTTGGTAACGTGTTTTGCGTACTTTTGCAGTTCTTAATGCATCTGATGACATCAGCTTTATGGGCCGTTCATTCTTAACTCGATAAAACTTTCAAGATGCATGTCCTACGTTGAGGAATTGCAGGAATGGAATTCAACTGCCCGGCCATTCCCGGAGTGGCAATGGGCTAAGTTTTTTTCATTCCGAGGAATTGAAAGGAATGAAATTGCAGCAAGTTCTGATTCCCCGGAATGGAATTGGAATGGAATGGAGGCGCCCATTCCGCAACACTGGTGTGTGTGTATATATATATATATATATATATATATATATATATATATATATATATATATATATATATATATATATATATATATATATATAAAGCACCTCCCCCCAGTGTCGCAACGCTGAAAGAACAGAACACAGGACCAAGGTGCAACAAGGAAAAGCAACCGTCTGTATTAACAGATCAAAACAACAGGTGCCTCAAAGTCGTCTTCCTCAGAGGAACTGTGGTTGCTGCTCGTGCTCGTCACTTCGTTGTCCTCTGCCATCCTGCCGGCTTTTAGTCGTGACAACATATATATATATATATATATATATATATATATATATATATATATATATATATATATATATATATATATATATATATATATTGCCACGCGTGTTATTTTGATGTGCCCTGTTTAAACCGACAAAGACTGTGGGCAATGCTCGGCGCTGATCGCGCCTGAGTGTTCGAGAAGCTTCACGTTCGTTGTAGATCGTTCTGTTAACATTTCGCACAGCACCCGAACACTCAGGATTATTCCAGAGCAAGCGCGACGACCAATGATAAGGCTAGAATGTTCGACGACGACATGCAGAATACCAGCCCGGTGACCGTGTCTGGGTCTGGGCACCGATACGACGACGTGGACTGAGTGAAAAACTTCTGCGACGACACTTCGGACCGTATAGGGTGCTTCGACGTCTCGGCGCACTCGACTACGAGGTTGTCCCGGATGGCATCTCGAACTCTCAGGGACGTCGGGCACGTCCCGAGGTCGTGCATGTGGTGCGCCTTAAACCGTTCCATGCGCGTTAAGGGACCTGCGGACTCAAGTTTTTTTTTCTTGCTTTATTGTTATTTATTGTTACATGCATTTTTGTTCCCATGTTCTGTTTTAAGCATCGGGGCGATGCTTTTTTCAGAGGGGGCATTGCCACGCGTGTTATTTTGATGTGCCCTGTTTAAACCGACAAATACTGTGAGCAATGCTCGGCGCAGATCGCGCCTGAGTGTTCGAGAAGCTTCACATTCGTTGTAGATCGTTCTGTTAACATTTCGCACAGCACCCGAACGCTCAAGATTATTCCAGAGCAAGCGCGACGACCAGTGATAAGGCTAGAATGTTCGACGCGTGATTTATAAAAGCCGGCACGTTCCAACGATGATCAGTTGATCGACGGCCGACGCTCTGTTCGCCGCTTTCAGTGCAGTGTGTATTGCTGTAATCTGACATTCTGTTTACCAGCCACAAGTTCGGCCTAATAAACAGTTTCATTTTGGACCTACCGACTTCTGCCTTCGTCGACGTCACGACCACGTGACAATATATATATATATATATATATATATATATATATATATATATATATATATATATATATATATATATATATATATATATATATATATATATATATATATATATATATATATATATATATGTTACGGGGAAAATATATTTCCACTCTCTACACACAGGATAAGTTCAGCGTCTGACAAGATGGCGCCCAGCGCTCGCAGAGTTTACAACGTCGTCTTCTTTTCCATCCTCTTCGTCCTCTTCAGCCCGTTGCATGATTTCCGGGCGGCTGGAGCACCGACCCGGTGCTAATCAAGAGGCAGTCGACTAATATGGCTTGAGCCGCGTAACATGTACGACGTCAGTACGAGGGTTAACGACGGTCGGGTCACTAGGGATTATTTCGTAGGTGACGTCGGTCACTGGGCGTAGGATGCGGTAAGGGCCGGAATAGCGTGGAAGTAACTTCTCCGAAAGTCCAAGGCGGCGTGAGGGCGACCAAAGCACAACCAGACTACCGGGTGTGTAGCGGAGGTCACGATGTCGGGCGTCATGCATGCGCCTCTGGTTGTCCTGTGAGTCCTTTATTCGGCGTCGAGCAACTTGACGCGCCTCCTGGGCCTTAGTTATTGCTTCCCGAGCGTACCCCGACGTATAACTTAGTCTGGACGCAGGACTGTGTCGAAAGGCAGCGTAGGGTCGCGGCCGAACAACAGAAAAAATGGAGAGAACCCAGTGGTATCGTGTCGAGAAGAATTACAGGCAAATCTGACAAACGGTAACGTAATGTCCCAGTCGCGATGGTCGGCGGAGGCATACATGGATAACATATCAGTAAAAAAGTTCGATTAAGGCGCTCGGTTGGACCGTTGGTTTGCGGATGATAAGCAGTTGAAAGCTTGTGTTTAGTTGCGCACGATCGTAGAAGGTCGTCAACCACCTTTGAAAAGAAGTAGCGGCCTCGGTCGGTGAGGAGCTGCCGAGGAGCGCCGTGGTGTAGGATGACGTTCTCCAGGAGAAAGTCGACGACATCAGTTGCACAGCTAGTTGGAAGAGCCCGTGTGATTGCGTATCGGGTTGTATAATCGGTTGCCACTGCAATCCACCTATTTCCTGCAGCCGAGGTAGGAAAAGGGCCGAGGAGATCCACACCTACGCGGTAAAATGGCTCTGATCGTATGTCGAGCGGCTGAAGGTGTCCGGCAGGATGGGTAGTAGGTTTTTTCCGTCGTTGGAAAAGATCGCAGGCGGCAATATAACGGCAGATGTCGCGGTACAAACCGGGCCAGAAGAAGCGCCGGCGAACTCTGTCATAAGTCCGTGACACGCCAAGGTGACCGGCTGTCGGCATATCGTGAAGCTGGGCGAGAACGGTCTGACGCAGGTGAGGAGGAACAACGAGTAGTCTGTCGGGGCCGTCAGGACGCATGTTGCAACGGTACAGTACACCATCGTGGAGCTCAAACATTCGAAGGGAAGGGTCGGGCATCGACGATGTCAGCCTTTGGATGATATTGTGCAGGAAGGTGTCCCGCCGTTGCTCGAGTCCGATGTCGTGAAAAGCGGACAGAGAGAGAACGTAGGTGGATAGTGTGGCCGTAGAACTGTCTGGTGGGTCGACAGGATATCGGGACAAGCAGTCGGCATCTTGATGCAAGCGGCCGGTTTTGTACACGACTGGGTAGTCGAATTCTTCAAGGCGTAGCACCCAACGACCAAGGCGGCCTGAAGGGTCTTTCAGGGACGAAAGCCAGCACAAAGCATGATGATCAGTGATCACTGTGAATGGCCGGCCGGACAAATAAGGGCGAAATTTTCCGACTGCCCAAACGAGCGCCAAGACATTCGCGTTCGGTAATGGAGTACTTCCGCTCAGCATGAGAAAGAAGGCGGCTGGCATACGCAACAACGCGTTCCCGACCCTGTTTTTTCTGGGCCAGGACTGCACCGATGCCATGGCCACTTGCATCGGTACGGACTTCTGTTGGAGCTGAGACGTCAAAGTGGGCGAGAATAGGTGGAGAAGTAAGCAGTTGAACCAGATTGGAGAACGCATCCGCTTGCTCAGGGCCCCACACGAAGGCAGCGTCTTTCTTGAGGAGCTGAGTGAGAGGGCGTGCGATGTCAAAGTTTTTGACAAAGCGACGCAAATATGAGCAGAGGCCAGGAAACTGCGAACGTCTTTAGAACAAGTTGGCACAGGAAAATCTTTGACTGCCCGTATTTTATTGCGATAGCAATTATATGGACACTGTCGGCTGATTTTCGCCGTCGCCGTCTGTCGACGCCGTCATGTCCCGAATATGTATATGTATGTCTATATATAAAAAAGGCATGAAGAAAAAAAAGCCGGCAGATCCCACGCACTGTGGGAATCGATGTAATGCGAAGCAGCCAGGAAGGAGCAAATCATGCTTTACATAATTTGCATGTCCTGTTTTACATCTTACGACCTGTCCTTTGTGTTCGTCATACAGTCACGTCGCGATATACCCGTTTTGGTGTATGTCAAGCTAGCGAACTGGACGCAAGCGCACCATGAGCGTGGCATGTAAATGGCATTGTAGATGACATGCATGTCAAGATTTTCATGTTACCACCTGCCACTTATGTTCGTTATACAGTCATGTCACTCAATACCAAATTTGCTGTATATCAAGCTAACGAAACGGCCGCGAGCACGCCATGAGCGTGGCATGCAAGTCATGTCGCACATGACAAGTAACGATTTCCATATTACCACTTGTCATTTATGTTCGTCATACAGTCATGTCACTCAATACCAAATTTGGTGTATATCAAGCTAACGAAACGGCCGCAAGCGCGCTATGAGCGTGGAATGCAAGTCATGTCGCTCATGAAGTCATAATTTTCATATTACCACTTCTCATTTATGTTCGTCATACAGTCATGTCACTCAATCCCAAATTTGGTGTATGTCTAGCTAACGAAACGGCCGCGAGCGCGCCATGAGCGTGGCATGTAAATCATACTTTTCATGACAAGTTAGTCATGATTTTCATGATATGACCAGCCATTTATGTTCTTTATACAGTCATGTTATGCCATACCAAATTTGGTATAAATCCCATTAACGATACGACCAGGAGAGCACAAAGTCGTAGGCGGCTAGATAGCTAGATAGATAGATACGCTCAAAGTCGCCGAAGTTCGCTAAGAAATGCTTCGCATTTAAAAAAGGTCCAAACCACCTGGTCGGGGATTCGAACCAGCGACCCCTCGCTCCGCAGCCTGCTGCGCTAGCCAACACAGCCACCCGCCATGCTCGTGCCAGCGATATAATGGCGAGCTATTCATATGCAGCATTTGCCACTCGCGGTACGCAGATCTCGGAACAGCTTGAGCGTGTTTTCTATCACGGAACGCTTTTACAATTTCCTTCAAATGAAAACTGCCCTTGAGAAGCGCACGAAAAAGTGGCTCCCTTCTGTACCACTCATGATGCAGAAGGAAAAAAAGAACACCCGGCACACTTGGCAACAGACGCCACCGCGTGGTAGGAGACGCAGAGGGGTCATTCCACGTGCTGCAGTTTAAAAGAAAAAGAAGTATCAAACAGCGTCGAAAAGTCATATAATCATATAATCAATCCTTGGCCAATCCCCCCTGAGTGGGTATGAGCGATGTCAGAGGCAACAACAGCAGCAGCGTCGGCTTCTGCATTGTGGACACTCGCAGCGCGTTACTCAAATACAAACACGTAACAACTGCGACAGTTGTTATTTCACGCTTGTCCTGTGTATACCTATGCGTCCTATTCGAGCGTCCTTCTTTGCGCTGCGGCGGCGCGTTGCAAGTATCGAGCTGCTTGTCGTTCTTCGTGTGACAAACTAATTTCTTGCTATCGCATTCATTGCTTCGCCCTAGTGGCGAAACTGGGACTTTTTATCTTGATCAGGGCGAACACCGAAGGAATCAACGAGATGTCCGAGCACAGAAATTTCACGACGACCGAAGTGGCACTTCGCCGAATTTAGCTGCAGGCCCGCTTTACGGAAGACAGATAAGATCTTTGATAGCCTTTCAAGGTGCGTCGCAAAGGATGGAGAAAAACGATTACGTCATCCAGGTAGCATAGGCAGATGGAACACTTGAAGCCATGCAGAAGGGCGTCCATCATACGTTCAAACGTAGCGGGTGCGTTGCACAAACCGAATGGCATCATTTTAAACTGGTAAAGGCCGTCGGGAGTGATGAAAGCCGTCTTCTCACGGTTTATGTCGTCAACGGCAATTTGCCAGTACCCGGAGCGTAGGTCGATGGAAGAAAAATATTGCGCGCCGTGAAGGCAATCGGAGGGCATCGTCAATGCGTGGCAAAGGATAGACGTCCTTTTTTGTGATATTGTTTTTATGCCGATAATCAACGCAAAATCGCCAACTGTTGTCGTTCTTCTTAACAAGGACAACAGGGGATGCCCAGGGACTGCAGGAAGGCTCGATGATATTCCGAGAAAGCATTTTATCGACTTGTTGGATGATGTGTCGCTCAGTATGGGAGACGTGGTAGGGTCGCCGATGGATTGTTCTCGCGTTGCCTGTGTCAATCCGATGTTTGACAACTGACGTTTGTCCGAGAGGGCGGTCGCCATGGTCGAAGATGTCCCAAAAAGGACGCACGGAGACCGCGCAGTTCATCAGCATGTTGGGTCGGTAAGTCGGCTGCAATCATCTTCGTCAAGGCACCTCGTTCTGATGGAGTAGTAGGGGAAGTTTTCTCTGCACCCGAAGCTCTGTCGTAACTTAGAGTTGAAATATGGCAGTCTGCCGCCGGCAGGATTTCCGCAAGTGAAATGCTGCGAGGAAGAACTTCTGTACACAAGCCAAAATTCACTAGCGGTAGACATGATGCGTTGTCCGTTATAGTAATGACAGTGTGCGGAAACGCAACGTTGTGCGAAAGCAGGACGGCAACATTGGGGGACACTACGTAGTCACCATCTGGTACCGGTGGTACGGGTGAGACGTCGATGTACCCAACTGTCCGTTGCGGAAGGCGAATGTGTTCTACGGAACAGCGCCGGCTTGGAGGGCCACCGGGGAGGATCAACAGCAGAAGGTAGAGCGAGTTGCACAACACCGGCAGAACTGTCTATCAAGGCCGAATGTTCTGACAAGAAATCAAGTCCCAAAATTACGTCGGGAGGGCAATGTTTCCAGGACGTAAAACATAACCAATGTGTGGTGTCCGGCGACGCTCACATGAGCTGAACACACACCAATCACAGTAAGTATTCCACCATCGGCAGTTCGGAGCACAGGAGTTGGGGCAGGTGTAACGACTTTCTTCAGGCGTGGTTTAAGGTGAGCGTTTATAACAGACATGTGCGCGCCAGTGTCAATTAGGGCCGTAACTGGTACACCGTCCACGTCTACACTGATAAGGTTCCGATGTGCGGGCAGTGTCAGTAGAGGATTTTGGCATCGGGTCGTTATTGCAGCATCACCTCTAGGAGCTGCTCCCGTCAGCTTTCCCGGAGGTGAGCGCCGGAAGGAGCTTGGGGACGGCGGTCGACGCGACGGGGGCTAGCGGGAGAAACGGCGTTGCGGCGAAGGGCAGCGTCTGGTTCGAGTAGGCAAAGAAGTGTCGTCAGGCTTTAGGGGGGTCTGTTTGCGGCGATGAGCGCGAATTACCGACAGGTAGGCGATGGGCTGGAGGGTAGGGCCATGGTGTCGAGTTGGACCAAGCATGGCAGTGACGAGAAATATGGCCGACATTACCGCAGTTGAGACATATTGGCCGGTCGTCTGGTGTGCGCCATTCCGCTGGGTTGCGGTAACGTGGCGAAGCAGAAAAACGTCGGTTGGATGTTACAGCGACAGGCGGATTTGGTGGGGCACAGTCTGGTCGATGAATAGCGCAGATGTTGTTCAAGCCGACGTTGGCCAATTCCTGACGCACGACGGTCTGAATGAGGGAGACGGTGGCGTGATAGTTGTCGGAGTTGACGGCTGTTGATGTGAGTGGAGCCGCGGCTTCGATCTCCCGGCGGACAATGCGGACAACATCACTGGAACTTTCCGTAGAAGGCAGTCGGGAGTCTTCGCAGGTGGATGTAGCAGCCGTGTTAGGTAGGCGTGCAAACTGATGGAGAACACAGGCGGCTCTTAGCGTCCTCAAAGCGCCAGCATTCAGAAATGATGTCTTGCACAGTAGATGAGTTCTTGAATACAAGAAGGTGGAAGTCATCATCAGCTATACCCTTGATGACATGGGGGACCTTATTGCCTTCAGACATCTGCGGATCCACCTTGCAGCACAAAGCCAGCACATCCTGAATGTACGTGAGGTAGGACTCTGTGCATGTCTGAACACGAGACGCGAGCTCTTTTTGGGCGGCACGCTGACGTCCCACAGGCCTGCCAAACAGCTCCCGAAGCTTTTGCTTGCACAGATCCCAGCTGGTAAGCTCCTCTTCGTGCGTTTCATACCAGACCTTCGCGGTGTCTCTTAGGTAGAAAATCACATTGGCCAGCATGAGCGTTGGGTCCCATTCGCATACGTACGCCCACACTCTCGTATGTCTTTGGCCAATCTTCCACGTCCACGCCATCGGTATCCGAAAAGGTACCTGGGTCTATCGGGGGGCTCCAAGATGAGTGAACCCGGTTGGAGAGGGCACAGTAGCAGACGACAGGGCGGCATTGTTCACTTCCGTCGCCATTGAAGAGGCAACTAGGCGCCCGCTGCGAAGCTTCGTCTTGTGTGAGAATACCCAGCACCTTCCACCAAAGATGTTACGGGGAAAATATATTTCCACTCTCTACACACAGGATAATTTCAGCATCTTACAAGATGGCGCCCAGCGTTCGAAGAGTTTATCAACGTCGTCTTCCTTTGCATCCTCTTCGTCCTCTTCAGCCCTGTTACAATATATATATATATATATATACATATATATATGTATATATATATATATATATATATATATATATATAAAGAATTGTAAACTTAAGGGCTCGTTTTCTTTGTTAAACACAGTATTAATGAGAACTAACAGACAAAGATGCCAAGGAAAGTATAGGGGAAGCTATTAGAAGTAATTGTAATGTAAATGTGAAGAAAGGAAAGTGGACGAAAAGATAACTTGCCACCGGCAGGATCCGAACCTGCGACCTTCGAATAACGCGTCCGATGCTCTACCACTGAGCTACGGTGGCGGTCATCCCTCCGTCCACTTTATCGGGTATATATGTGTACTTAAACGTGGGAGCGTCAGTCAGCGCCGCCTGTTGCCATTACGGCGAGTGTGGAACACTCTTTTTTTGCCTGTAGGCGTCACGTTTTCCTACCACTATATATATATATATATATATATATATATATATATATATATATATATATATATATATATATATAGTAGGAAAAGAATCACGCGGACCCCGATAGAATAAGGAACAAGAAAGAAAATACGACTTGCGTTGGTTTGGCACTGTATATTCTTACTAACGTTTCGTCTGGTGGATCAGACTTTGTCAAAGTAACAAGTACATCGTGGTGGGTTTCCTTATAAACACGCTTAAATGAGATATTTTCGTGCAAGTCATCGATAGCAAGAATGACAAAATAAAATAGCGGTCACACACAGTCGACATAGATTCATATTGCCACGCGCGTTTTGTATTATACTTGTGCTGTATTCGGTTTACGCCCACAAAGACTGTAAGCAATGCTCAGCGCAAACCGCGCCTCATTTTTCTAGAAGCTTCGCGATTATTGTAGATCGTTGTGTTAAGATTGCGCGCAAGCCGCGAACACGCGAGCTTATTCCAGAGCTTTCGCGACAGCCAGTGATAAGACTGGAATATTCGATGACACGCGTATAAATGCCGACGCGCTTCACCGTTTGCCAGTTGATCGACGGTCGACGCTCCGTTCGCCGCTATCAGTGCCAGTGCTTATTGCTGTAATCTGACTTTCCGTTTAGCGGCCACAAGTTCGGCCTAATAAACAGTTTCATCTTGAACATACCGACTGCTGCTTGGGTCAACGTCACGACCACGTGACATCTGGTGGAGGTGCTTCACGGCCCATGTACCGAACGCCCCCGTCAAGCCGTGAACCCAGCCCACGTCGCGAAGAAGACACCGACGCCATCAGTGACAGTCGGGCCAGCCGCAGGCTGAAAGGACTCCCCCCGCAGCACGGACTGCTACCGGACAAGCCAAAGGCCACGGTGACGAAGACGACAGGGACAATGACAGCCGCCGTGTCCCCAGCAACGATCGTGATCCAGCCACCGAGAGAGCCACCGACTTTCCATGGATCGCCAAGTGAGGACCCCGAGACCTGGCTGGAGACGTACGAACGCGTCGCGACTATGAACAACTGGGACTCCGACGAAAAACTCCGACGCGCCTACTTCTACCTCGAAGACGCCGCGAGGACGTGGTTCGAGAACCGGGAGTCCATGCTTCGAACGTGGGACCTCTTTCGTGGCGCCTTCTTGGAGACGTTCGCGAGCGTCGTCCGAAGGGAAAGGGCCGCCGCCTTACTGGACACACGAGGGCAGCTCCCGAATGAGAGCGTCACGATCTTTACGGAGGAGATGACGCGGCTTTTCCGGCACGCCGACGCTGACATGCCCGAGGAAAAAAGGTTCGGTTCCTCATGAGGGGGAGTAAAGGAAGAACTTTTCGCCGGACTTGTGCGCAACCCCCCCGAAGACGGTCTCGGAATTCGTCTCGGAGGCCACTACCATCGAGAAAGCGCTGGAACTCCGCAACAGGCAATACAACCGCCGCCTGCCTACGACGAGCTACGCGGATGTTCAAGCGCTGAAAGCCGACGACCTACGCGAGACGATCCGAGCGATCGTTCGAGAGGAACTGCGCAAGCTCTTACCCTCGACCCAGCCTCAAGTGGACTCGATCGCCGACATTATTCGTGACGAAGTCCAGCAAGCGTTGGGAATTCCCGAACAAACGCAGCCCCAGCCGCAGGCCTTGAGTTACGCTGCTGCAGCCCGACGCTACGCACCCTCTCAACGCCCCCGTCAGGACGCCGCACAGCAGCACTACCGTCGCCAGACGCCGCCACCACCACCACCACCGCCATCTCGCCCGCCTGCAGGCCAGCGGTACACGCCGAGGAAGACCGACATCTGGCGAGCCCCCGACCACCGTCCACTCTGCTACCATTGCGGAGAAGCCGGCCACACGTACCGCCGATGCCAGTACCGACAGATGGGGCTACGCGGATTCGCCGTCAACGCGCCGCGTCCGCAGCCAGGCGAACGGCCTCGCGACATCGACGACTACCTCTCCGGAACACAGTGGCAAGAACGACGACCTTCCCGCTCGCCGTCGCCCGGCCGCTACATGTCACCGCACCGCCGGCAGTACACTGGCCCAAACCGGGGCCGGTCGCCCTAGCCCGTATCCGGGAAACTAAGGGCAGCAACCGATGGAGGTGCGGTTGCTGTACGACGAAATGCCGAAGATCCTCCGCGGCCGCCGACGACGACAACGCGAGGAAACCAGAACACGACGCCAAGCAGACGAAGCCCTGCCGACGAAACGTCGCGGACCGACGAAGACGTGACGATGCAACAAGGAAGCAGCGCAACAAATCGACGTAGCCGTGATCCGACGCCGCGACCCAACCGAAACGGACGACGACGAACCAGCGACCTCGACGTAATATTCGACGGTCACAACGTCACCGCTCTCATCGACACTGGAGCCGACTATTCCGTCGTCAGTGGGCTTTTCGCGACGAAGCTGAAGAAAGTGAAGACTGCTTGGCAAGGCCCTGAAATCCGTACCGCTGGGGGTCATCTAATAACGCCAGCCGGTGTTTGCACAGCAAGAGTCACCATCAATAACCGGACCTATCCAGCCAGCTTTCTAATCCTACAGCACTGCTCCAGGGAAGTAATACTTGGGATGGACTTCCTAAGTAAACACGGCGCCGTCATCGACCTAAGGTCTCAGTCGATAACACTAACCGCAGAAAAGGCGCTGCCTACCCAGACGACGCCATGGAGCCATGCATTGAACGTGATAGAAGAGCACGTCACCGTTCCACCTCTCTCCAGCGTCATCATTTCCGTCGGCACCGAAAAACCGGCAGACTTCGAAGGCGTCATCGAGGGTGATCAACACCTGCTTGTAAACCGTCAGATTTGCGTCGCACGAGGCATCGCCGAGTTGCGTGAAGGGAAAGCAACAGTGATGCTTACGAACTTCAGCAACGAATACAAGCACGTGAGCAAAGGCACGACGGTCGCCTACATCGAAGACATCGTGGAAACCAGTGACGCCTTCGCCCTCGCCGAGTTTACCGAACACGCTACGACGAACCAAGCTCGTCAACTAACTTTCGACATCAATCCGAGCCTTCCGACGCATAAACAAGAACAGCTCAATACCCTGCTCCTGCAATACAAGGATTGCTTTTTCGTCGTCGTCCAGAGTTCGACAGACCCCAGTCGCACAACACCGCATCATAACAGAGGAAAGTTCCAGGCCACTACGTCAGAGCCCGTACAGAGTTTCAACGCGGGAACGCGAGGCAATAAAGAAACAAGTCGACGAAATGCTACGCGACGACATCATCCAGCCTTCAAAGAGTCCGTGGGCGTCACCCGTGGTGTTAGTGAAGAAAAAGGACGGAACCCTACGCTTCTGCGTCGATTATCGCCGCCTGAACAAAATAACGAAGAAGGACGTGTACCCTCTCCCACGGATAGACGACACCCTCGATCGACTGCACAATGCGAGGTACTTTTCGTCGATGGACCTCAAGACCGGCTATTGGCAAATCGAAGTCGACGAGAGAGACCGAGAAAAGACCGCGTTTATAACACCAGACGGCCTCTTCGAGTTCAAGGTCATGCCCTTTGGTCTCTGCTCGGCGCCTGCGACTTTCCAACGGGTTATGGACACAGTACTGGCAGGACTGAAGTGGCAGACTTGCCTCGTGTACCTGGACGACGTCATTGTGTTTGCTTCAAACTTCGACGAACACCTCCGGCGACTTGACGCAGTACTTCAAGCAATCAAGACCTCCGGCCTCACTTTGAAGCCTGAAAAGTGCCGCTTCGCATACGAGGAGCTCTTGTTCTTGGGTCACGTGATCAGCAAGTCCGGAGTACGCCCCGATCCTCAAAAGACAGCCGCCATCGCTACATTCCCGCCACCCGCCGACAAGAAGGCCGTCCGTCGATTTCTCGGCCTGTGCGCCTATTACAGGCGGTTCGTCAAAAATTTTGCCCGCATCGCCGAGCCACTCACTAACCTTACCAGAACCGACGTCGAGTTCAAGTGGGAAACACCGCAAGAGGAAGCATTTCAAGAACTAAAACGACGCCTGCAAATGCCTCCGTTACTTGCGCATTTCGACGAACACGGCGAAACAGAAGTGCACACCGACGCAAGCAGCGTGGGACTCGGCGCCGTCCTTGTGCAGAAGACGGACGGACTGGAAAGGGTTATCAGTTATGCTAGCCGGTCGCTATCCAAGGCAGAGGCCAACTATTCAACAACAGAAAAAGAGTGCCTCGCCATCATCTGGGCTACGTCGAAGTTTCGCCCCCTACCTCTACGGTAGGCCCTTCAAAGTTGTGAGCGACCACCACGCCTTGTGTTGGCTAGCTAACTTGAAAGACCCTTCAGGTCGTCTCGCAAGATGGAGTCTCAGACTTCAAGAATTCGACGTTACCGTCGTTTACAAGTCCGGACGAAAGCATTCTGACGCCGACTGCTTGTCTCGCGCCCCCGTGGACCCGCCGCCACAGGACGACCTTAATGATGACTGCTTCTTGGGAACCATAAGCGCCGATGACTTCGCCAAACGACAGCGAGCCGATCCGGAACTCAGGGGACTTATGGAGTACCTCGAGGGCAAGGCCGCCATGGCTCCAAAGGTATTCAGACGAGGACTGGAGTCGTTTTTCTTGCGGAACGGCATTCTCCTAAAGAAAAACTTCTCCCCACTTCGGGCCGACTCCCTCCTCGTGGTGCCTTCAGCGTTACGTCCCGAAGTTCTGGACGCTCTGCATGACGACCCGACGGCTGGACACCTTGGATTTTCCCGTACGCTCGCGAGGATACAACAAAAATACTACTGGCCTCGCCTCGCTGCCGACGTCACCCACTACGTGAAGACCTGTCGAGATTGTCAACGACGGAAGACACCACCCACTAGGCCAGCCGGACTTCTGCAACCAATCGAGCCACCTCGCCGACCGTTCCAGCAAATCGGCATGGACTTACTGGGGCCGTTCCCGACGTCGAATTCCGGAAACAAATGGATCGTCGTAGCAACGGACTACCTCACCCGCTACGCCGAGACGAGGGCGCTGCCCAAGGGCAGTGCAGCCGAGGTAGCAAAGTTCTTCGTCGAGAACATCGTACTGCGTCATGGCGCCCCAGAGGTCCTCATTACCGACAGAGGTACGGCCTTTACAGCGGACCTAACGCAGGCGATCCTGAGGTACAGCCAAACAAGTCACCGCCGGACCACCGCCTACCACCCGCAGACCAATGGCCTCACCGAGCGTCTAAATAAGACCATCGCCGATATGCTGGCCATGTACGTCGACGTCGAGCACAAGACGTGGGATGCCATCCTTCCGTATGTAACCTTTGCATACAACACGGCGGTACAAGAAACGACGCAGATGACGCCGTATGGATTGGTCTACGGAAGGACCCCGGCAACGACGCTCGACGCCATGTTGCCCAATGTCTCCGACGAGGAAAACGTCGACGTCACCGTGTACCTTCAGCGCGCCGAAGAAGCCAGACAACTCGCCCGTCTGCGCATTCAGAGCCAGCAAAAGACCGACAGCCGTCGCTACAACCTTCGAAGACGCCACATGGAATACCAACCCGGTGACCGTGTATGGGTCTGGACGCCAGTTCGCCGACGGGGACTTAGCGAGAAGCTTCTTCGACGATACTTCCGGACCCTACAGGGTACTTCGACGTCTCGGCGCACTCGACTATGAGGTTGTCCCTGACGGCATTACGAACTCTCAGCGGCGCCGTGCGCGACCTGAAGTCGTCCACGTCGTGCGCCTCAAGCCCTATTACGCGCGTTAGTGAACCTGAAGACTGTAATTTTTGCTTTATTATTGTACTTTCGTGCTTGTGCTTATTGTTTATTGTACTTTCTTGCTTTGTTATTGTTATTTATTGTTGCATGAACCCCCCCCCCCCCCTCCCCCGTGTTCTGTTTTAAGCATCGGGACGATGCTTTTTCAGAGGGGGGCATTGCCACGCGCGTTTTGTATTATACTTGTGCTGTATTCGGTTTACGCCCACAAAGACTGTAAGCAATGCTCAGCGCAAACCGCGCCTCATTTTTCTAGAAGCTTCGCGATTATTGTAGATCGTTGTGTTAAGATTGCGCGCAAGCCGCGAACACGCGAGCTTATTCCAGAGCTTTCGCGACAGCCAGTGATAAGACTGGAATATTCGATGACACGCGTATAAATGCCGACGCGCTTCACCGTTTGCCAGTTGATCGACGGTCGACGCTCCGTTCGCCGCTATCAGTGCCAGTGCTTATTGCTGTAATCTGACTTTCCGTTTAGCGGCCACAAGTTCGGCCTAATAAACAGTTTCATCTTGAACATACCGACTGCTGCTTGGGTCAACGTCACGACCACGTGACAATATGCGCGCACATTTGGTACTCGTGGCAGTGAAGTCAGGTTACACACAGTAACGATAGATTGCACGCGCATGTGATATGGCATTACACACTAGTGATGAGGCAGTATTATTAGATTGCACGGCACCTGGAGTAAAAAAAAGGGGGGATGACGTCAGATCTACGCTTTACCTAATTTTTTTCGTAGTAACGTAATCACATGCCAGCATTATACTGCAAACAGTATGACAAAGCAAACAGAAAGTCGGCACGCAGCACTAAGATAAATTTTCTTGCTCTATAGCTTCCCTCAAGTACCCTTCAAACACGTCAAGGTTAATGCGAGAACACATCAAAAAAAGAAAACCCTAACGGAACTGCACAGCATAGTCACTGAAAACGATACACACAACCCAGTACGTCAACACGTGGTCTGGTACGAAATTGTGGATTATAATGGGTGATTACCAACGTAACCGTAGAGGAAACACGAACGATATTGGACACAAAGCTGCCTATCCCAAGGAATACCAGGTTATGATTAATGGTGCTTAGTGGGAACGCTCGTAAGTGTGCCTGGGCTTTCGTTAATACCAGATGAGACCGGTGTTAAACTTATAGATTAGGTTAAGACTCGCGGGTTTCACGATCGTGATGAGAACGAAAGCCTGACTCAAGTATAGTGGCCCGAATATTTTCAAAAGAATGTCCAGGTAAGCGAATGTGTTTTGATAATGGTAGGCTAGGAAGCTTATTGGCATGTGATCTATGGTTATTAAAGCGCAATCGAAATGAAGTTTCTGTTTGACCAATGTACTGCTTTTTGCAGACGGTACATTCAAGCATGTAAATAACGTTAGAACTATCGCAATTAAACGAACCTCGAATGTTAAGGGTGAAAGTCTGAAAACGTGTTAATGGCTTTCTGTGTTGTTTGCATATGTACGCACACCTTGCAACGTGCTTTGTTGCAAGGTGCACATCCAGTTATTCTGTGCTCATTTACTTTTGATGACGTTAATAAATCTCGGAGATTCTTAGACCGTCGGTATACCACGCGAGGTGGTTCAGGAAAAACACTCTTGAGATGTTCCACTTTGAGCAAGGATATTATAGTGGCGTTTTAATATGGAATGTACCTTTGGTGCTGAGGCTGAGTGCGTTAGTACAAGATTGGTGCTATTCTGGTTTTCGGGCGAACGCTTCCCGCTCATTATTTCCGCTCTATTTAATTTATCTGCTCGACCTATTGCGTCATCGATTAAAGCCGATGGATATTGCCGTTTCGTAAAGGGACGTTTTAAGTTGTTCGCAATTAGCCATGAAATCTTCGCGGTTGGAGCACAAGCGTTTAAAGCGGTGGGCCTGACTATAAGGAATGGCGGTCTTGCAATGTCGTACATGACAGCTCTGGAAATGTAGAAGCGCGCTTTTATCGGTAGGATTTGCGGTATAGTTTAGTCAGCAGTTTTCCTTGGTATAGCGACACAGTGACGTCTAGAAAGTTTACCGAAAGCGACGAGTAATTATGCGACAGTTTGATTGAAGGATGGAACTTATTAAACGAATCCATAAACTTCAAAAGGTTTTCCTCCCCGTCGGTCCAAATCAAGAAGATATCATCAATGAATCGCTTATAAAACAAAGGCTGTAGGTCAGTGCTGGATAAGAAATCATTCTCCAAAATACCCATAAAGATATTGCCACGCGTTTCTTATTTTCACTTCGCTATATTCGGTTTTCGCCCTCAAAGGCTGTCAGCAATGCTCAGCGCAAGCCGCGCCTCATTGTTCTAGAAGCTTCGCGATCATTGTAGATCGTTTTGTTAAGATTGCGCGCAAGACGCGAACACTCGAGCTTATTCCAGAGCTTGCGCGACAACCAGTGATAAGACTGGAATATTCTATGGCCCGCGTATAAATTCCGACGCGCTTCACCGCTTGTCAGTTGATCGACGGCCGACGCTCTATTCGCCGCTATCAGTGCCAGCGTTTATTGTTGTAATCTCACCTTCAGCTTACCGGCCACAAGTTCGGCCCAAATAAAGTGTTTCACGTTGGACTACTGCCTGCTGCCTTCGTCAACGTCACGACCACGTGACAATACCAGCATAATTCCTTCGGGCCTATTCGAGTTCCCATTGAAGTACCACTGACCTGAACCTAATGGCTATTATTGAATTCGAAGTTATTAAGTTCAAGAATAAGCTTCAGCAGCGATCCCAAGGTTACTTTATCTACAGGCTTTGCGAAACGACAATCTTCATACGCTTTAAGGACTGCTGAAATCCCATCGGCATGCGGTATGTTAGTGTAAAGCGAGGCGACGTCTAGAGTTACAAGGATTGAATTATGTGGAATGGTAAGGTTTAATATATCTTGAAGAAAACTATTGGTATCCTTTACGAATGACGGAAATGTTGAAGCAATTTGGTTGATCAGGGAGTCTACATAGCGTGAAAGGTTTTCCGTTGTAGTATTCACGCCGGAAATGATCGGGCGGCCTGGGTTACCTTGTTTGAGAATCTTTGGTAGCAAGTAAAACCTTCCAGCTACGGGGCTGAGCGGTATGAGAGACCTAACGGTTTTTTTCGTCTAGTTCTTTTTTCTGCTTCAGTAGTTTTGTGAGCTGATCTATCAAAATGGTCCTAAAGTTATCGGTAGGATCGGCGGGAAGGGGTTTATAAAAAGTGGTATCCGAGAGTTGTCGGTTCGCTTCCATGATATGAATCACTCTTATTTAAAAGAACAATCGCTCCTCCTTTATCCGCAGGTTTTATGACGATATCATTATTATTAGAAAGCTCTTCAAGCGCTGTTTTTTCTTTCTTCGTCATATTCTCTCGGTAACGGACGCGGGTCCTGTACGCCTCGAGTATTTCACGTTGCACTGCACTTATATACAAATCTAGACATTTATCACGTTGCGATGGTGGGGTCCAGTGCTTGTATGACGGCATAGGTAGTTTAGCGTCACTAGGATTTTCACGGTTATGGAAGTACTCTTTTAGGCGCATGGGTTCGAGCAAAGCTGTCAAGGTCTTTTAAAAGCTGAAATTCATTGAATCCACCAGAGGCTTGGGCAAAAGGTAAGACCCTTCGATAAGGCCGATATATGAGCACTAGACAGAACAAGCATCGATAGGTTGACAACATTGTCGCTTGGTTCAATTGGTCTTTTTCTAAGGGATGGTTCAATTGGAACAGTATCTGTATCTATGTTAGCAGTACATTTTGAAGTGTCTATGCCGTCACGAATGAATTTATTATGTTTGAGCATGCATAATGCTTTCTTCTTATTCTGTTTAAATGCTGTCAAGCATTCTAATTCACGTGTGGTTAACTGTGACGTGAAGCGGCTTTCTTCGCTATGTAGACGCACCGTACATGATTTGTAATGGTTAACAACAATACGCAGTAATTCCAGAGAGGCGTTGTTTAGTACCCTTTGCCAATTGACTTTGTTCGAATCGGAAAGATGGCAGGGAAGCTATAGAGCAAGAAAATTTATCTTAGTGCTGCGTGCCGACTTTGTTTTCTTTGTCGAACTGTTTGCAGTATAATGCTGGCATGTGATTACGTTACCACGAAAAAATTAGGTAAAGCGTAGATCTGACCGTCATCCCCCCCTTTTTTTTTACTCTAGGTGCCGTGCAATCTAATAATACTGCCTCATCACTAGTGTGTAATGCCATATCACCTGCGCGTGCAATCTATCTTACTGTGTGTAACCTGACTTCACTGCCACGAGTACCAAATGTGCGCACATATGAATCTATGTCGACTGTGTGTGACCGCTATTTTATTTTGTCATTCTTGCTATCGATGACTTGCACGAAAATATCTCATTTAAGCGTGTTTATAAGGAAACCCACCACGATGTACTTGTTACTTTGACAAAGTCTGGTCCACCAGACGAAACGTTAGTAAGAATATACAGTGCCAAACCAACGAAAGTCGTATTTTCTTTCTTGTTCCTTATTCTATCGGGGTCCGCGTGATTCTTTTCCTACTACTATTTCCCCGCCATGGCCCCCCGAAACGACTACGTTGAGGCACATCAGCCTGAAGTATCCCACGACTAATACCTCGACAGTCGTCATCGGCGACTCCCAGTCGAAGTATTTGCATCAGTACTTTGATCCCTGTGCGCAAGGAACGCCGGCCTTCGTTTCCCAAGTCGGCGCTACCACTGAAGACGTCCGGTCACTGCTAAATTTTGTGCCAGAAACGGCGAAAAACCTTATGCTTCTTGTCGGTACTAATGACATGCCGTCAAGTAACGGAGCAGCAGCATTTGAAAGGTATCGCTCTCTGCTTGAACTAATTATGAAGACAATGCCAAACATCACACGAATTTATGCTACACTGATTCTCCCTCGTTGTACTAATCGTCGTCATGGTAATCGCAATCTTTCGTTCGTCCGACGCTGCAACAGGGAAGCCAGCTACTTCAATCAACTACTGCGTGGATTTTGCAGCTACTCGAGGAAAGTCTTCTTCGTGGACCACGGATTTCAGTACCTCCCTCCACGCCGAGTACTAGCCGCCGACGGCCTCCACCCAAGTTTTGAAGGCGTCGCGCTCATGGCCAGCCACATTCGTGAACTTTTCTTCAAACACGCCGACAATCATGTATCACTTGTGGCGTGATTTCGCATCATGTGTTCCCAGCAGCGGTGCCGCCCAGACTTCTAGAACGTGCTCCGCTCAGCCTTCCTCAGACGTCAACCGCTGGCCTCCAATCTCAAACCAATCGTGACCTTCCCAATGCCACCCATACTTCTGGAACGCGCTACACTCAGCCCTCAGCAGACACCAACAACGACCTTACAGTCTCCAGCCACCGCGATGTTCGTGGTGCCAGGCGTACCTTTCCAAGTAAGACCCGTTCTCTAACTTCCCCAGGCACCAGCTGCGGTTCTCCCGTCACAAACAGTCCCCACCTTCACGAGGGAGGCACACAGACCTCTCCGTCTTTGGGCCGCCGCTACCCTTCCCGCAAGAACACCGCTCGTGACAAAGCTGCGAATTGACTACCGACTCCTGGTAACTCTGTTCAGAATCTTCCTTCTAGGGCATTCTTAAAAGCTACAAAAATTGCGGAGAAAAGGCATCCGCTCTGAACTGCATGTAACAGCACTGTCGACGTAACCTGAATGCTTCTGTAGTACCGAAAGGCTTACAGCTAAGACTGAAGCCGGCCACCTGCGATCTTTCCGATTCGGAACAAAGTCAATTGGGAAAGGGTACTAAACAACGCCTCTCTGGAATTACTGCGTATTGTTGTTAACCATTACAAATCATGTACGGTGCGTCTACATAGCGAAGAAAGCCGCTTCACGTCACAGTTAACCACACGTGAATTAGAATGCTTGACAGCATTTAAACAGAATAAGAAGAAAGCGTTATGCATGCTCAAACATAATAAATTCATTCGTGACGGCATAGACACTTCAAAATGTACTGCTAACATAGATACAGATACTGTTCCAATTGAACCATCCCTTAGAAAAAGACCAATTGAACCAAGCGACAATGTTGTCAACCTATCGATGCTTGTTCTGTCTAGTGCTCATATATCGGCCTTATCGAAGGGTCTTACCTCTTTTGCCCAACCTCTGGTGGATTCAATGAATTTCAGCTTTTAAAAGACCTTGACAGCTTTGCTCGAACCATGCGCCTAAAAGAGTACTTCCATAACCGTGAAAATCCTAGTGACGCTAAACTACCTATGCCGTCATACAAGCACTGGACCCCACCATCGCAACGTGATAAATGTCTAGATTTGTATATAAGTGCAGTGCAACGTGAAATACTCGAGGCGTACAGGACCCGTGTCCGTTACCGAGAGAATATGACGAAGAAAGAAAAAACAGCGCTTGAAGAGCTTTCTAATAATAATGATATCGTCATAAAACCTGCGGATAAAGGAGGAGCGATTGTTCTTTTAAATAAGAGTGATTATATCATGGAAGCGAACCGACAACTCTCCGGATACCACTTTTTATAAACCCCTTCCCGCCGATCCTACCGATAACTTTAGGACCATTTTGATAGATCAGCTCACAAAACTACTGAAGCAGAAAAAAGTAGACGAAAAAAACCGTTAGGTCTCTCATACCGCTCAGTCCCGTAGCTGGTAGGTTTTACTTGCTACCAAAGATTCACAAACAAGGTAACCCAGGCCGCCCGATCATTTCCGGCGGGTGAATACTACAACGGAAAACCTTTCACGCTATGTAGACTCCCTGATCAACCAAATTGCTTCAACATTTCCGTCATTCGTAAAGGATACCAATAGTTTTCTTCAAGATATATTAAACCTTACCATTCCACATAATTCAATCCTTGTAACTCTAGACGTCGCCTCGCTTTACACTAACATACCGCATGCCGATGGGATTTCAGCAGTCCTTAAAGCGTATGAAGATTGTCGTTTCGCAAAGCCTGTAGATAAAGTAACCTTGGGATCGCTGCTGAAGCTTATTCTTGAACTTAATAACTTCGAATTCAATAATAGCCATTAGGTTCAGGTCAGTGGTACTTCAATGGGAACTCGAATAGGCCCGAATTATGCTAATATCTTTATGGGTATTTTGGAGAATGATTTCTTATCCAGCACTGACCTACAGCCTTTGTTTTATAAGCGATTCATTGATGATATCTTCTTGATTTGGACCGAACGGGGAGGAAAATCTTTTGAAGTTTATGGATTCGTTTAATAAGTTCCATCCTTCAATCAAACTGTCGCATAATTACTCGTCGCTTTCGGTAAACTTTCTAGACGTCACTGTGTCGCTATGCCAAGGAAAACTGCTGACTAAACTATACCGCAAACCTACCGATAAAAGCGCGCTTCTACATTTCCAGAGCAGTCATGTACGACATTGCAAGACCGCCATTCCTTATAGTCAGGCCCACCGCTTTAAACGCTTGTGCTCCAACCGCAAAGATTTCATGGCTAATTGCGAACAACTTAAAACGTCCCTTTACGAAACGGCAATATCCATCGGCTTTAATCGATGACGCAATAGGTCGAGCAGATAAATTAAATAGAGCGGAAATTCTGAGCGGGAAGCGTTCGCCCGAAAACCAGAATAGCACCAATCTTGTACTAACGCACTCAGCCTCAGTGCCAAAGGTACATTCCATATTAAAACGCCACTATAATATCCTTGCTCAAAGTGAACATCTCAAGAGTGTTTTTCCTGAACCACCTCGCGTGGTATACCGACGGTCTAAGAATCTCCGAGATTTATTAACGTCATCAAAAGTAAATGAGCACAGAATAACTGGATGTGCACCTTGTAACAAAGCACGTTGCAAGGTGTGCGTACATATGCAAACAACACAGAAAGCCATTAGCACGTTTTCAGACTTTACCCTTAACATTCGAGGTTCGTTTAATTGCGATAGTTCTAACGTTATTTACATGCTTGAATGTACCGTCTGCAAAAAGCAGTACATTGGTCAAACAGAAACTTCATTTCGATTGCGCTTTAATAACCATAGATCACATGCCAATAAGCTTCCTAGCCTACCATTATCAAAACACATTCGCTTACCTGGACATTCTTTTGAAAATATTCGGGCCACTATACTTGTCAGGCTTTCGTTCTCATCACGATCGTGAAACCCGCGAGTCTTACCTAATCTATAAGTTTAACATCGTCTCATCTGGTATTAACGAAAGCCCAGGCACACTTACGAGCGTTCCCACTAAGCACCATTAATCATAACCTGGTATTCCTTGGGATAGGCTGCTTTGTGTCTAATGTCGTTCGTGTTTCCTCTACGGTTACGTTGGTAATCACCCATTATAATCCACAATTTCGTACCAGACCACGTGTTGACGTACTGGGTTGTGTGTATCGTTTTCAGTGACTATGCTGTGCAGTTCCGCTTAGGGTTTTCATTTTTTTTTTTCGGTGTGTTCTCGCATTAACCTTGACGTGTTTGAAGGGTACTTGAGGGAAGCTATAGAGCAAGAAAATTTATCTTAGTGCTGCGTGCCGACTTTCTGTTTGTTTTGTCAAACTGTTTGCAGTATAATGCTGGCATGTGATTACGTTACTACGAAAAAAATTAGGTAAAGCGTAGATCTGACGTCAAATCCCCTTTTTTTTACTCCAGGTGCCGTGCAATCTAATAATACTGCCTCATCACTAGTGTGTAATGCCATATCACCTGCGCGCGCAATCTATCTTACTGTGTGTAACCTGACTTCACTGCCACGAGTACCAAATGTGCGCGCATATGAATCTATGTCGACTGTGTGTGACCGCTATTTTATTTTGTCATTCTTGCTATCGATGACTTGCACGAAAATATCTCATTTAAGCGTGTTTATAAGGAAACCCACCACGATGTACTTGTTACTTTGACAAAATCTGGTCCACCAGACGAAACGTTAGTAAGAATATACAGTGCCAAACCAACAAAAGTCGTATTTTCTTTCTTGTTCCTTATATATATATATATTGTAGCGACGCATTGGAATCTAGAAATGGGTTGCACTCTTGAGAGCCTTCTAGTGGGTCATCTGCAAAAAGGACGCCGCTCGCGCTGGAAGTCCATGCCTGGCCGTGGCTGCCGCTGACGCATTATCGCTGAGTGTCGGCTAATAAACACCTTAAAAATTGGTGGAGAGTGCTGTGCTCCCATTCGATGCCTGAGGAGCTTCGATCTCGTACCCTGCAATCTACCATGCCCCAAGACGCTTCTCAGCAAACGCCTCCCCCTTGCCGCCCCCCTTGTCCCGGTGTACCACGTATCCGCGATCCACCCATCTTCACTGGCTACGAGGAGCTCCGCCGGCAGCGCTCGATGACCCGTCGCTCCCCTTCACGAGATGTAGAGCTTGCTGGCTTGGTGGCCACCTATGATCAGGCGCCATTGCTGCCAGAGCTCAAGGTGTTCATCCGGGAGGAAATCGCACGGCAGTTCTCCCTCCTGGCCTTTGCCCACCCGCCGGCCGTTCAACACTCGGTGACCACCCTTCTTCCTCCCCTCCGACGAGCGATTGAGCAAGAAATTTCAGAGGTCATGCCAGCGTACCACCTACAAACCTCCGGCTCCTGCGCCCCCGAGTTACGCTCACGTTGTCGCCAGACCACCTCGAGTACTTCCGGCGGCCGCACCTCTGACTTACGCCGAAGCCGCCGCTCGACCTCCGTCCACCGAAGCGGGTGTGCCGGCTACGTATGCTGACGTCGTCCCTAAGCCTCGACTTCAGCCCACCGTCCAGCCCTTCCAGCCGCCGTTCCGTCCGTCAGGTCTTGCGACATGGGCGCGACCTACCCCGGCGAACCGATGGCGCACACCCGACAACCGGCCCATCTGCTTTACGTGCGGTTACGCCGGTCACGTTGCGCGTTACTGCTTTCGGGTGCAACCGCCTCCTGTCCCGTCACCTGCCGCTAGCCAGCTGAGCCGTCCGTTTCACGACTCACCCCCCGTCTATGCCACCGACGTCTCGCCCAGCTTCATCCTCTCGTAGGTCCACGTCTCCACGACGTCGATCCCTGTCACCCATGCGGCGAAGTTCGGACGCTGAGGAGCAGGAAAACTAGTCGTCGCAGTCCACGAGGCAAGGGCTGCGACGCTATCGAACTGTGAAAGCCCTCAGAGGAACCCATCGAATGTCGTTGACGTGTTTGTGGACGGTTTTCGCGCATCTGCCCTTATCGATACTGGAGCTGCCGTATCCGTTATGGACGCAAAACTTTGCCGC
>JALIZH010014904.1:0-32265 GCA_030522465.1 Rhipicephalus appendiculatus | reverse complement strand
TGAATCTCTGAAGATGCAAGCCCATAAAACTTGCGACTAACCGTGCTCAATCTTCAATATTATACCCCCTTCTGTAATGCACTAACAGTCTCTTGTGAAATATTTTCCTACTAGCTCGTGATATAATTTTGTATGTGTATTTTCTTACTCTAAAACCAGTCTCACTTTCAGGATTAAATGCGAATGCTGCACAGAGTCAAAATGGAGAAAAGGGAGAAAAATGCACTCTCCACCGTTGGTGCTGGTAAGGAACACCCTTCAATTCATCCGATATAGTACCTACACTACGATAAACAGTGAGAATTTGGCCTGTCCTCTAGGAATTTTAGATGTGAAGCATCTTATGGCGAAAGCTTAATCCGGTGGTGGTGGTGGTGGTGGTGGTGTGCCGGCGTGACCACCCCTTACCGCGCATGCGCAAACCTTTAAAAAAATAAAAATAAAAAACCTCCTCTCCCCCTCTCTCTCTCTCCTCTAGGCATTCCTCCCCCCGCGGCAACCACACCCTCACTGCGCATGCGCCTCCCCTCCTCTTTTCCCTCCCACGTTCCCCCCCTCTCTCCTCTAGGCATCCCTGCCCGCGGCGTCCATACTCCCACTGCGCATGCGCGTCCCCCCTCTCTCGCCTCTCCTACGCTCCCCCTCTCTCCTCTAGGCATCCCTGCCCGCGGCGTCCATACTCCCACTGCGCATGCGCGTCCCCCCCTCTCTCTCCTCTCCTACGTTCCGCCCCTCTCTCGCCTCGCGACGCCGACGCAGGCAGCGTCTGCTAGCGAGTTTCTTGGTTGAAAAAAACCGACTGCTCGCGCTGCACAACCGTTCACTGGCCATCCCGTATATATGGCAATGGATCTTGACCTCCAAGGTGGTGCCGGTGTGAGATTTCTCCTGTGCGTTGTTGAACAATAAAAATTCGCAGCGTGCGCGTTAACTAAAAGCGGACTGCGGGTCTTTGTGTCCAGTCGGAGTCTTCTGTCTCTCATTGCCCATTAGCAGCGATTGGCATGTTCCAGTAGGAAACACCGCTCCATCACTGCGTGCTTTGCGCCTCCCCAGTTTTCTGTCCTGCGCAACGCTGCGATGAGCACCAGCGTCAACGCCACCGCCAATGTAAGCGTTAGCGCCCGCTGCCTTCACATCTACACATGGGTTCCCTTTAGCCGGAGATGGTGTAATTTTTTTTAATTCTGCTTATATCCGGGAAATTATCAATGTTAGGGAGCGCTTCCCTGGGACAATCATCCTTCAGCGAAACACCTACTTTCCCTTCTACTCTTCGAGACGAATATTCCCCCCCCCCGCGCTTTCTTCCATTTAACAGCGCGGATGTTGAGGACAGCCGGAGAAACTTATTATCATGAAGTGGTACGCGTTATGTTCATCGTCTTCTTTCTGTTAGTCCTCTTCTTCATCTGCTGGTTCGTTACACGTGCGCCGATTTGTCCGGCCCAGGATTCGGATAAGTCTGATGGGTTAGAGAACGAGCACAGCAAAAGGGATAGGGAGACAGAAAGACGTAGAAAGGAGAACATAGATTTCTTGGCGAGGCAGGATTCGGACCAGCGTACCCATGATCCGAAGGCGAGCATCGCTTCCAGTCGGCTGGCACGCTAGCAGGGCATGACATAGTAGTGTACACTTACAGCAAGGTGGTTGGAAAGGGAAGTGATGGGAGGATGAGAGATGTGGGAGGGGGTGAAGAGGAGAGAATGAGTGGAAAAGAGTAAAACACACCATAGAAAGAAAGGGCAGGAGATATGGAGACAACGGATGGGAATAAAGACAGAAAGAAGGAGAATAAAAACGAGCGAGAAGGAAATAAAGACAAAGAAAGACTAACAAAAAAGCGCACGCGAGAAATCGAGAGAGAGAAGAAATGAAAGAGAGAGAGGGAGAAAACGAAAGAATCCAAGAAAGAGAAAGAAAAGGCAGCAAAGAGAGAGAAGGAGGGGAAGAGATAGAACGAAACAGGAAGCGAGAACTAGAGAGAGATAAATGAAAATAGAGAGAAATACTCTAGTGATTGCTAGTGACAGAAAGGGGAACATGGACTAAAAGCACATAAAGAGCAAGAAACAGAGAGAAAAAAGATAAAAATGGTAGTGAGGAGGAATGCCCAGCGCTGCGGCCCCATCGGCAGCTCTGCGCGAGGCACGAGCTCGAACTGCTTAGCCTGCGCATGTCCATCTCATGCTGTCGCTGTTCCGACGTAACCACTGCTCTCAGGCCACTATTTTCATTATAAAAAGGAAGAAACAGAAAGAAAAAGAGACAAAAAGAGATGCAAAACGGAGAGAAAGAGACAGAAAGAAAGGAAGAAGAAGAAAGAAAGAAAAAATGAAAAAGAAGTAAGAAAGGCCGCCCAGTGCCGCTGTTTCTTCAGGCTTGATACCACTAGTGCAAAGCTGTCTTAAAGGAGCCCTGCAACACTTTTGCAAGTAGCCATGGAATGGATTCACTCAAGGCGCTTATTGCCGCACGAATTCCCCGCCACAAAAATTTTTAGAATTTATACAATAAGCCCCTAAGCTATTCAACCTTATAGAATTCCACCAAAGCTTCGCCGAGGTGACGCTACCGTCCTGTGTAGATTATGGCTCGGCGTCGCGTTTACCCAGGCGTATGCGTTCCGTATAGGGATGGCCGACACCGCCACCTGTGAACATTGTGGCGACGAAGAAACAATTCGACATGTCCTGTGTGACTGTCCGGAATATGCCACACAGAGACAAGCTCTTTGTCAGGCCTTCAACAAGATCGACGACCAGCCCCTTTCTGAAGAAAGACTATTACGTCATCGTTCAGACCCTAACATCGCAGACGAAGGCCTTACAAGCACTATTAGGCTTCCTGCGATCTACTGGCCTATCAGAACGACTCTAAGCGGAACGTTCTCGTGTTTGTGTGTGCGGCTGCGTTTTTTTTCTTTCTCTCTCTTTCTTTCAACCCCCTATTCCCCAACCCCAGTGCAGGGTAGCATACCAGATACTACCTTCTGGTTAACCTCCCTGCCTTCCTCTTCTCTTTATCTCTCTTCTTCTGAACAGACGACTACCAAATGAAGACACATTAGAATGCCGCAAGTGAATAGTGCGCTGACAATTTAGTGCAGAGTACATCTCCATTAACTTCCTATTTTTCCACTAGGCATGCTTATTCATGCACGACGGATATCATTTTCAGGCGACACTGGAAATGGCCCGTCCTCTGGAAGTGGAAACTCTGTATGGAGTGCTGGAAATGCGCCTTCGGATAATGAAGTAGAAGGTAACTATATTTCTTTTACTGCAAACACAATTATAAGATATATTTGTTAGTCATACCTGCTTCTTCATGACAGGCATATGCAAGCAGAAACGAAAGTGTGTATTTGATGACTCCTGATAGTGCTTCGTTACCCGTTGAACACACACAATGCTTTTTTTTTGCGAAAATGTATTTATTCAGTGTAGTGTGATGGTTAGTGGCTACATGTATGTACCGTATTGTCACGTGGTCGTGACGTCGACGAAGGCAGCAGTCGGTAGATCCAAAATGAAACTGTTTATTTGGGCCGAACTTGTGGCCGGTAAACGGAAAGGCAGATTGCAGCAATACACACTGGCACTGATAGCGGCGAACAGAGCGTCGGCCGTCGATCGACTGACGAGCGGTGAAGCGCGCCGGCATTTATAAGCGTGGCATCGAATATTCCAGCCTTATCGCTGGTTGTCGCGCAAGCTCTGGAATAAGCTCGAGTGTTCGCGCTTCGCGCGCAATCTTAACAAAATGATCTGTTACAATCGCGAAGCTTCTCGAACAAAGAGGCGCGGTTTGCGATGAGCGCTGCTCACAGTCTTTGTGGGCGAAAACCGAATACAGCAACTGTGAAAATTAGAAACGCGCGTGGCAATGCCCCCCCTCTGAAAAAGCATCATCCCGATGCTTAAAACAGAACATGGGGGGAAATAATGCATGCAACAATAAATAATAACAATAAAGCAAGAAAGTACAATAATAAACAAATAAGTGCAGTCCTCAGGTTCGCTAACGCGCGTAGTACGGTTTGAGGCGCACGACATGGACGACTTCAGGTCGCGCACGGCGCCTTTGAGAGTTCGTAATGCCGTCCGGGACAACCTCGTAGTCCAGAGCGCCTAGACGTCGGAGCACTTTGTACGGCCCGGAAGTATCGCCGAAGAAGTTTTTCACAGAGTCCACGTCGGCGTATCGGCGTCCACACCCAAACGCGGTCGCCGGGCTGGTATTCCACGAAGCGTCGCCGAAGATTGTAGCGGCGGCTGTCGGTCGTCTGCTGATTCTTGATTCGCAGGCGGGCGAGTTGTCGGGCTTCTTCGGCGCGCTGTAGGTAGGCGGTGACGTCGACGTTTTCTTCCTCGGTGACGTTCGGTAACATCGCGTCGAGCGTCGTTGTCGGGCTGCGTCCGTAGACCAACTTGTATGGCGTCACCTGTGTCGTTTCTTGCACGGCCGTGTTGTACGCGAAGGTCACATACGGAAGGATGGCATCCCACGTCTTGTGCTCGACGTCGACGTACATGGCCAGCATGTCGGCGATGGTCTTGTTGAGACGCTCGGTGAGGCCATTGGTCTGTGGGTGGTAGGCGGTGGTCCGGCGGTGGCTTGTCTGGCTGTATCTCAAGATCGCCTGAGTTAGCTCCGCAGTAAAGGCCGTACCTCTGTCGGTGATGAGAACCTCTGGGGCGCCATGACGCAGGACGATGCTCTCGACGAAGAACTTGGCTACCTCGGCGGCGCTTCCTTTGGGCAGGGCCTTTGTTTCGGCGTAGCGGGTGAGGTAGTCGGTAGCCACGACGATCCATTTATTTCCGCAAGTCGACGTTGGGAACGGCCCCAGGAGGTCCATCCCGATCTGTTGGAACGGTCGCCGAGGAGGCTCGATCGGCTGAAGGAAGCCTGCTGGTCTTGTGGGCGGTGTCTTCCGTCGCTGACAGTCTCGGCACGTCCTTACGTAGCGGGCGACGTCGGCGGTAAGGCGCGGCCAGTAGTACTTTTCCTGTACTCTTGCGAGCGTGCGGGAAAGTCCGAGGTGTCCAGCCGTCGGGTCGTCGTGTAGTGCCTGGAGGACTTCTGGACGCATTGCTGAAGGCACTACGAGAAGGTAGTCGGCTCGAAGCGGCGAGAAGTTCTTCTTTATGAGAACGCTGTTTTGCAAGAGAAACGATGCGAGTCCCCGCCTGAATGCCTTCGGAACAATCGCTGTCTTGCCTTCGAGGTACTCCATGAGGCCCCCCAGTTCCGGGTCGGCTCGCTGTCGTTCGGCGAAGGCGTCGGTACTTATGGTTCCCAAGAAGAAGTCATCCTCGTGGTCGTCCTGCGGCGGCGGGTCGACGGGGGCGCGAGACAAGCAGTCGGCGTCAGAATGTTTTCGGCCGGACTTGTAAACGACGGCGATGTCGAATTCTTGAAGCCTTAGACTCCATCTTGCGAGACGACCCGAAGGGTCCTTCAAGTTAGCTAGCCAACACAAGGCGTGGTGGTCGCTCACAACTTTGAAGGGCCTGCCATAGAGGTAGGGGCGAAACTTTGACGTAGCCCAGATGATGGCGAGGCACTCCTTTTCTGTTGTGGAATAGTTGGCCTCTGCCTTGGATAGCGACCGGCTAGCATAACTGATGACCCTTTCCAGACCGTCCGTCCTCTGCACAAGGACGGCGCCGGGAGTCCCACGCTGCTTGCGTCGGTGTGCACTTCTGTTTCGGCGTGTTCGTCGAAATGCGCAAGTAACGGAGGCATTTGTAGGCATCGTTTTAGTTCTTGAAATGCTTCCTCCTGCGGCGTTTCCCACTTGAACTCGACGTCAGTCCTGGTAAGAGTAGTGAGTGGCTCGGCGATGCGGGCAAAATTTTTGACGAACCGCCTGTAGTAGGCGCACAGGCCGAGAAATCGACGCACGGCCTTCTTGTCGGCAGGTGGCGGGAACGTAGCGATGGCGGCTGTCTTCTGAGGGTCGGGGCGTACTCCGGACTTGCTTATCACGTGGCCCAAGAACAAGAGTTCCTCGTAGGCGAAGCGGCACTTTTGAGGCTTCAGGGTAAGTCCGGAGGTCTTGATTGCTTGAAGTACAGCTTCAAGGCGCCGCAGGTGTTCGTCGAAGTTCGAGGAAAACACAACGACGTCGTCCAAGTACACAAGGCAAGTCTGCCACTTCAAGCCGGCCAGTACGGTATTCATAACGCGTTGGAAGGTCGCGGGGGCCGAGCAAAGACCAAAAGGCATTACCTTGAACTCGAACAGGCCGTCTGGAGTTATGAAAGCAGTTTTTTCTCGGTCTCTCTCGTCGACTTCGATTTGCCAGTAGCCTGTCTTGAGGTCCATCGACGAAAAGTACTTCGCGTTGTGCAGTCGATCCAGGGCGTCGTCTATCCGTGGGAGGGGGTACACGTCCTTCTTCGTGATCTTGTTCACGCGACGGTAGTCGACACAGAAACGTAGTGTCCCGTCCTTCTTCTTCACCAACACCACGGGAGACGCCCAGGGACTCTTGGACGGCTGGATTATGTCGTCGCGTAGCATTTCGTCGACTTGCTTCTTTACGGCTTCGCGTTCTCGCGTTGAAATTCGATACGGGCTCTGACGGACTGGTCGGGCACTTTCTTCGGTTATGATACGATGTTTGGCGACTGGGGTCTGTCGAATTCTTGACGACGATGAGAAGCAGTCCTTGAATTGCAGGAGCAGATTTTTGAGCTGGTCTTGCTTCTGCTTTGGGAGGCTGGGGTTGACGTCGAAATCTGTTTCGGGACCTCGATTCGTCGAAGAATGTTCGGCAGTATCGGAGAGGGCGAAAGCATTGCTGGTGTCCACGAATTTCTCGATGTAGGCGACCGTCGTACCAATGTTGAGGTGCCTATATTCATGGCTGAAGTTTGTCAGCAGTACCTTTGCTTTGCCGTCGCGCAACTCGGCGATGCCTCTTGCGACGCAAATCTGACGGTTCACAAGCAGGTGCCGATCGCCCTCGACGACGCCTTCAAGGTTAGCGGGTATTTCGGTGCCGACGGAAATAACGACGCTGGAGAGGGGCGGAACGGTGACCTGCTCTTCGATTACATTCAAAGCATGATTCTCCGGCGTCGTGTGGGGCGGCAACGCTTTTTCTGAAGTCAGTGTTATCGACTCGGACCTCAGGTCGATGACGGCGCCGTGGTCGCACAGGAAGTCCATTCCAAGTATCACATCCCTGGAGCAGTGTTGTAGCATTACAAAGCTCGCAGGATAAGTCCGGTTATTGATGGTGACTCTCGCCGTGCAGACTCCAATTGGCGTTATCAGGTGGCCTCCAGCTGTCCGGATTTCAGGTCCACTCCACGCGGTCTTTACTTTCTTCAGCTTGGCGGCGAATGGCCCACTGACGACAGAATAGTCGGCCCCAGTGTCGACGAGAGCGGTGACGTTGTGGCCGTCGATGAGAACGTCGAGGTCGCTAGTCCGTCGCCTTGCGTTCCGGTTAGGTCGCGGCGTCGGATCACGGCTCCGTCGATTTGTTGCGCCGCTTCCATGCTGCGTCGTCAGGTTTTCCTCGATCCACGAGGTTTCGTCAGCAGGGCTCTGTCTGCTTCGCGTCGTGTTCAGCAGGTGTCGTCGCAGCGGCGGCGTCGACGTCGGCGGAGGATCTTCGGTCGTTCGACGTACAGCAACCGCACCTCCATCGGTTGCTGCCCTTAGTTTTCCGGATAAGGGCTCGGAGAGCGGCCCCGAGCAGGGGCGTCGTACTGCCTGCGGTGCGGTGAGGTGTAGCGCCCTGGCGAAGGCGATCGGGAAGATCCTCGAGGCGTCCACTGCGCTCCTGAGAGGTAGTCGGCGATGTCGCGTGGTCGTTCACCCCGCTGTGGACGCGGCGCGTCGATGGTGAAACCACGCAGTCCCATCTGGCGGTACTGGCAACGGCGGAAGGTGTGGCCAGCTTCTCCGCAGTGGTAGCACAGGGGGCGGTGGTCAGGGGCGCGCCAAACGTCGGTCTTCCTCGGACCGGAACGCTGACCGGTGGGTGGACGGTATGGCGTCGGTGGCGGTGGCGTCTGGCGGCGGAACTGCGGTGGTGCGAAGTCTTCACGTAGGCGCGGCGGGGGAGCGTTACGACGCGCTGCGGCAGCGTAGCTCATTGCTTGGGGCTCACGCTGCGCTGGATCAAGTGCTCCAAGAACTTGCCGGATTTCCTGGCGCACGACGTCGGTGATCGGCTCCACCTGAGGCTGCGAAATTGGCAAGAATTTGCGCCGCTCCTCCCGAACGATTGCTCTGATGGTGTCGCGCAGGTCGTCGGGATACAGCGCTTGAACGTCCCCATAGGTCGTCGAGAGAATGCGGCGGTTGTACTGGCTAGTACGCATCTCCAGGGCCTTCTCGATCGTCGTGGCCTCCGAGACAAATTCTGTGACCCTCTTCGGTGGGTTGCGTACAAGGCCGGCAAACAGGTCTTGCTTAACCCCTCGCATCAAGAAGCGAACCTTCTTTTCCTCGGACATGGCGGGGTCAGCGTGGCGGAAGAGTCAGGTCATTTCCTCCGCGAAAATGGTGACGCTTTCGTTCGGAAGTTGCACCCGTGTCTCCAGCAAGGTTGCAGCCCTTTCCTTTCGGACGACACTCGTGAACGTTTCCAAAAAAGTGCCGCGAAAGATGTCCCAGGTTCGAAGAGTGGACTCCCGATTCTCGAACCAGGTCCTAGCTGCGTCCTCTAGGTAAAAGTATACGTGGCGCAGCTTGTCGTCCGCGTCCCAGTTGTTGAATGTGGAGACCCTTTCGAATGTCTCCAGCCAGGTTTCGGGGTCTTCACTAGGAGATCCGTGAAACGTCGGCGGCTCTCTGGGTGGCTGCATCACGATTGCCGCGGATGGTACTGCGGTCGTCATCGTGCTTGTTGTCTTCGTCGCCGTGGCCCGGATCTTGTCGGGTAGGGGTCCGTATTCTGGCGGGAGGCCTTGCTCGCCTGCGGCTGGCTCGCTGCTCAGCGTTGACGTCGGTGTCCCCTTGGCGGTGTGGGCTTGGCTCACGGCTGGAGGGGGGCGTTCGGTACATGGACCAGGAAGCACCTCCACCAGATGTCACGTGGTCGTGACGTCGACGAAGGCGGCAGTCGGTAGATCCAAAATGAAAATGTTTATTTGGGCCGAACTTGTGGCCGGTAAACGGAAAGGCAGATTGCAGCAATACACACTGGCACTGATAGCGGCGAACGGAGCGTCGGCCGTCGATCGACTGACGAGCGGTGAAGCGCGCTGGCATTTATAAGCGTGGCATCGAATATTCCAGCATTATCGCTGGTTGTCGCGCAAGCTCTGGAATAAGCTCGAGTGTTCGCGCTTCGCGCGCAATCTTAACAAAATGATCTGTAACAATCGCGAAGCTTCTCGAACAAAGAGGCGCGGTTTGCGATGAGCGCTGCTCACAGTCTTTGTGGGCGAAAACCGAATACAGCAACTGTGAAAATTAGAAACGCGCGTGGCAGTATATACAGAGTCTTACAAAAGGAAGTTCCGCTACTTGGTAGGCGTTCGCTGTCTCCGCCTTTCTTCTCTTGCGTCCGCGACTTCACGGCTCACTTTATTCTACGATGAGCATAGATACTCCTATTCAAACACTCTAGGACAGCCGGTGGAGCTTCTGCTTTTGTGTATCTTGTTGTTCCACGCATGCTCCTTCGCACAACCTTCTCTTAAGAATAAATACCCTCGTTCTGATATCTTTCAAAAATTTCTGGCAAAGAAAAGCATAGTAGGAAGAAAAACTTCCATAACTGCTTTACTTTTACGCAGCGGCTCTTACGCATGCAGCTAGTAACCATCAAGGCATTTCTTTAAGTAACCCTGCTCTTTTAACGAGACAGTTTTAAAGAGCTTCTTTCGTAGAAATTTCAACGTCGGTGTCGTCGTCGTTGGTTGTGAGCAATAAATCAGCGTTGTCCGCGTGCGAAAATCGAAATAGATGCAAATAAATAAATTGTTAAAGAATCTTCGTCTCGAACGTGAATCGATCCCAGGCTTTTCGCGTGGCAAACAGGTGTTCTACCCCACAGCCACACCCATGCTCGAAATCGCTTAAAAAAGACGATATATGAATGCCACTAAAGTCATTAACGCATATAATATTGCGCGGCAGTATCGTAGAATTTCACCAGGTGTCAAAACATATGAGTTGCGCAACGAGTGGCTGGTTTAAAAACCTACCCATGACAAAGCGCTCCGGCATAATTAATTATCAGCAGCAACAACAGCATCAAGAAAGTTGGGCAGATGCACTAATGCGCGTGTTGTCTTGCGGACGCGTAGTCTAGGGGGTACATTGAGAATTTGTGAAAGGAAGAATTATGGCGTAGTGGGCAATTCACAGCTGCACTTGCAGTAAGCATTCTACGACAGCTTCAAATGGCCGATATTAGCCTACACGCACACACGTTCCTTTCCTTGCGGCACGACTGAGTTGTCCACCGAGAAGTGAAGCCAAGCTGGCGATTAAGAAGGTGATGCGAGAGGGGCCCGATTACGTTGTCCCGTTCTACTCCCGAAAGCGAAGCTCAAGAGTCCCCCCAGATTTTTGGGAACGACATGTGTTCTTAAACCAGCCCAATTCAAGACGCCAATACGTGTACTTGAAGGCCTCTTAAATGCGAAGCATTTCTTGGAGAGCCAGAGGCACTTTGCCCGTTTCTATCTGCCTATCTAGCCGCCTACGCCTTGGCACTCTCGTGGTCGTCTCCTTAACTTGGTATACACCTAAAGTGGCCTTGCAGTACTTCATTGTTTGAGTAATGCAATGTGCAGGTCATGAGATTAATAACAATGCCTTCGCTGTCGCGCACGTCACAAAATTCTTTCCACCAGTCACGTGTGGCCATAGCTCGGCACACTCACTCATGAGTGCACTCAACTCACACTCACTCACACTCATTTGAACGTGGTGAGTTGAGTATGAGTGAGTACTCATGCGTGTGAGTGGACGTGAGTGTGAACGTGAGTGAGAACTCATGAGTGTGAGTGGTCGTGAGTGTGAACGTGAGTGAGTACTTATGAGTATGAGTGGACGTGAGTGTGAACGTGAGTGAGTGCGAAGGCTGAAAAAATTGTGGTGAGTGAGTTTGGTAGCACTCCTTAAAGTGCCGACCTATGGAGCTCGGCACACTCACTCATGAGTGCACTCAACTCACACTCACTCACACTCATTTGAACGTGGTGAGTTGAGTATGAGTGAGTACTCATGAGTGTGAGTGGACGTGAGTGTGAACGTGAGTGAGTGCGAAGGCTGAAAAAATTGGGGTGAGTGAGTTTGAGTGAGTACTCCCTTAAGTGCCGACCTATGCGTGTGGTTCATACCCGCACATGCACATAGTATGCGGGTAGGCGCCACAGGCAGGTGATTCATAGTCTACGTCCTCTCAGAATGGAAATCTATACACGACAGCGTAAAAGAGCCCTTGTCACAGAAAGGATCCCGTGTAGTCATTGCCAATGTGTGAAACATCCAGATGGAAGCAAAGATTAAAATTGGGACTCGATCCGGAATCAAACCCAGGAATTCTGCATGCCTGTGAAGTGTTTTACCGCACAGCCACGATAATGCTTCGAACTGTGTGGAAAATGCCCTGTACAAGTGTTACGTCAGGACGAAGCCAAGCGAAGTTGCAGAGTTGACTGTCCGATTTTATGTCAATGCAATAAACATTGCATATTTTCACACATGACTCCACAGGCTATAGTCAATCGTTGTCAGTGCACATGATCGTACCATAGCGTGCACTTTGGGGCGATGAAACGCACGTCTATGCTCCAACAGGAGTGCCGACGTGAGGTACCCTTCACAAGCTAGTGTACTTGGCGTGCCTGGTAATCCAGCCACATGCGCACGGCTCAACTTACACACAGACATCGTTGCACCTCGTAACGCTTGGCTCAAAGCAATAAATCCGGCATAAACTGCTGATTGCTTCGAACAAAATTGATTCCCAGATTGTTCGGGATCGGCCGGATTGTCAGGTTTCCGTCCTTCAGCAAAAATATAAAAATGAAAGCCCGTTTTACATATTTGAAGGTTTGTTACATTCTGTGAAAAAAGATACGTTTCCTCATAGTTAGTTGTTTCGCTCTGTTTACTTAGCGAATCACTCATGATCGAAATATTGCATTATTTATGATAACATCCAATTAGAATACCCACTTATTTTCAAAACAACTGCATTATATTCCACAATATTCATACTTTTAGTGTCGTACGTTGACCTGCGTAATGAGCAGCTACGAATAATCCTTACAAATGGGCCTCTTTGGTAAACGACAACGAAGTTTCCCTTTTATTAGAATTATTTGATTTTCCTTATAGTTTGTGTTCTACATACGTTGTTAGAAATATACTTTGTTATCGTAAATTTTATGCCAGGGTTGCTTACACTTTTAACAGAACTCACGTTACAAAGTTCGCTTCATATTCAACATTTTAGGTAAGAAAGCCGGGGAGCTATTCTTTTTAGGACCATTTGTTTCCAGAGTCAATTCACTTCGTAGACATTTGGCGTAATCCCTGTGACTTACACCATTAAACTGAAATTCAGACCAGATTCTATCTAACATAATACAGTGCATTTCAATAAATTAAGTGTGGTGGTTGATTTGAGCATCTTATCTGTTGTTTCTAAAGCAGTTTCACGTGTCTGGCCAACTAGCCCAAACGATTGATAAGCGATATTTGTCTTAATTCCTTTAGCTCTGCCTCTTACACATCCTAGTCTTGCAATACCTCAAATGAATTAGTATTACTGAAACAGACAACTAGACTTACATTTACTGAGCAGGCGGCATGCAATTACTTAGGAGTCGTGCACGATCCTCTTGATTATCCTATGAACGACCAACACATTAGAAGTAGTTTTAGAAGTAGTTTTTTTCGGCATTACTTGGAGCGGCGCAACACGACCGGGTCCAAAAGAGAAGACACAAACACAGCGCTGTGTTTGTCTTCTGTATCGGTCCTTGTTGTGTTGGCTGATTCGTGTAATGAATACCAACCAACTAGCCCGACCACGTGTTCTTGCAGTTTAACAGTGGAGCTGTTTAAGCTCTTGTTTAGTCCGGGTAGCATTCGCAAAAACTGAGCCCAGCTGTGCGCCACCTCGTGCTTCCTAGCAACCACCTGCTAGAGCTGTCTTGGCCTAGCAACAGTGATTTCCCGCCAACTCACCCCGGCGAAAACGCCGAGGAACTTAACCTCATCGTATCACACGTGAAGGGTCAAGGCGGATCCGTGGTCGTCACATCTGAAACTAGTTAAACACTCAGAACAGCCGGCGTGTCGCCACACCTCTCGCCTTCTTTACTCCGTGAGTACGTGCAGCTGCCATGGGAAGACCGGAGTCCGGGCTTACCAGGAAGGGGCGCGTCATGCGAAAAACCTAAAAACGACCCGAAAAATCTATATCACAAGCTCCGCTGTTAACTACAGCCTTTTCACAACTAGTGCAAGCTGCGCATATCTTTTTCTCAAAAGTCCCTGATTACCTACCGATTTCTTTTTTATATACTTGTGTTCTTATAACACAAACGGCCTGATTTTTAGGTATACCTGGAAGTGGATCACCTGGTGTAGCTGATAGGTTTCGACGCCCTGCCTTTCCTGGATGGAATAATCCAACAGGTGAGTATTTTCTCGTTGTCCCTTGTATAAAAGCGTGACTGATAAATTTTAACCTTTATAACCTTAGTGGAGTAGGATTGCAGGAGGTGGCCCATTCAATAATGATTCTTTCGAAGTGGCGTTCACGTGCATACCTCTGTATGCTGATATTGCTGCTACACTGATGCATTTTCGTAACTGAATTTTTTCCTAATGTCAACCCCGTGCTTTGTCATACAAGAATTGTCAGCTTCTTCACATACCCACGTGAACGGTTCGGGTTGCGAAATATCCTTCATCAATCTATGCGTAGATATCTTAACTTATTATGGCTGCCGTCATCGATTCGCTCGTAAAGCAAACAAGAACTAAACAACATAGTCTGCCGGTTTATCACATCTTGTACGAACCATCACTTTCTGTATTCATAACTGTCGTTATGATCTTCCTTTTGTTGGCATAGGGAAGAAACCGAAGAGGTGTATGTTACCACCAGAGAAAGGTTACTGTCGTGCGTTTATGCCTAATTACTTTTTCGATTATAAAGACCAGTTATGCAAAATATTCATCTACGGTGGCTGCGGGGGAAACGACAACAAATTTCAAGATGAGAAAAAGTGCCAAGAAGTCTGTCTACGTGAGTAAACTCATTTTATACTTCCTCAAAAAATATCATGGTCAACAATTTGTTCTACTACTATTTTAGCATGCCAATAAAATGCATTTTTATACGTCTCTATAAGGCTACTTACTGTATAATGTTGCATTTTAGCGCTGAACGTAGTCGAATATACGAACAGCGCAGCAGACAAAGACTGAAGAAGGTAACAACACACAGCTCAATCAACAAGTGACAAGAGTTTTGCTGCCATTGTATCGCAGTGGTTGTTAACTGCGCCCTTCTACGCATGCCCTTTTTTTTCACATATATATGTACGTCGCTCCGGTATTAAATCATTGTTGAAAGTCAGTGCTGTGTGTAGTAACCTTCTTCAGTCTTTGTCTGTTGCGCTCTTCGTATATTCAATTATGTCCTACCAACTTGCCCAAGTTTCCACGCCTCATGAAAGTAGTCGCTCAGTTTTCCCTGGAAAAGCTTGCAGCAAACAGAAGCATACGAACTGATTTACACCCTTTGCATATCTTGATCTTTCTAAAAAGAAGAAAAAAATAGTATTGTGGTAGCACCCGTTAAACAGACAATATTTTTCCTAGGGAAACTACTTCAAAGTGTCATTAGCTGCCGTAACACAACGTATAATGCTCTCACAAGGTACAGAAATCTACCCTTTTCTGTTTGTTCAACTAATATAGCCCGTGAATGTTCTATTACAGGATTCTGCCACGCAATATTGCATGCGCTAACGAGACTCCTTCCACAACATGACACTCATATAGTGTTTTTTTCCCACAGCACTTTCATGCAATCGCATAGCTCTGTGATAGAACACTTGCCTGCCACGCGGACGGCCTGGTTTCGAATCTCGCTCGAACCTAAAATTTTTAATATTTATTTTATTTGCATCTTTCTCGATTTCTCGGTCGCGCACAAGATGATGATTTTTCGCTCGCAACCAACGACGCCGAGATGTGAAACGAGCTCTTTGACACTATCGCGTTGAAATCGCTGGCTCAGGATGATGGCCATTTTCTAGCTACGACACACGGCAAACCTCGGCAATAAAAGCTTTGCTGTAAAAAGATTTCTTGGCGACGTGGGATTCTAATCCGCTTACCCACGATATGACGGCAAGCGTCGTAGAAATTGGCTATGTATGCCCGCATGCAGAGCACATCATAGCGCTGTATAGTGTATGATAGAAAGGGGTTGGGAATGAGAGGTTACGATGAAGAGGAGAGATACGAGGGGGAGGAGGAGGAGGGCTGAGCATAAAGCATATCATAGAAACAAAGAGGGAAATAGGAAGAAAAAAAGGAAGACAAAGTGAAATAAAGCGAGAAAAAGAGCGAATCAAAGAGAGAAATAAAAGAGAGCGAGAGAAACAGATAGAAAATAACAGGAAGCGAGAAATGAGAGAGACAGAGAGAGAATGGCAAGAAAGGTAATGAAAGATAGAAAGAGTGAGAAAGAGGAAAAATAGCAAGAGAGAGAAAGAAAGTAATAGAAATGAATAGAGATAAAAAATTGGCAGAAAATATAGAGAAGAGAGGAAAAAAAGAAAGAGAGCCAGAAACAAAGAATATAAATAAACAAAAACAAAAAGATCGGCCAGCTCCGCTCTTCCTTCAGGCCTGGCATTATGAGGGCGAAGCTGCCCCAACTTTTTCTTGATGTTCCCTACGACTATAATGAGAAGACGCTCCGACCCAAACTAAGCCCAATTTTAGATTGACAGCAAGTTAAAGGAGCACTCGCATCAAATTTACTCATGTCAAGATTTTTGCATCCACGAGTAGTTATTGACCCCCTAGTAGGGATTCGCGGCCCAAAACGCCAACTGAGGGATGAAAAACAATCCATTTTATTGATTTATATCACCGGTATCTAGCACGATTCAAAACGACCGGCAAGCCCGCCATTTTTAGCGCTGGCAGCGCTTCCTGGCGGTCACATCCAGGTCTTTCCTCACCATACCACTTCTCCACAAAAAGGAGTGACATGAGGCTCAACTGCTCCGCTAAAATTTCGTCTGCTAGGCGCACACGTTCAGTTATGCATTGTCACCAGCGTTGCAGTCGTCGCCGTAAAAAGGAGGACACTCCATATCCACGAAGTGAATGATGATGAGTGGGCGAAGCTCGATCGTTTTCATCCATGGCAGAAATAGAATGTGTGGTCTGGAACGCGCTTATACTTCATGGTCATCAGTGTCATCGTCATCGTTATCACGTGTAGTGGGTACATTCCACTATACTGCGTCATTGTCATCTTTATCACGTGTAGTGGGTACATTCCACTATACTGGAACGCGCTTATACTTCATCGTTATCACGTGTAGTGGGTACATTCTACTATACTGTGTCATCGTCATCTTTATCACGTAGAGTGGGTACATTCCACTACACGTAGCTACCTACCTACCTACTACTACTATTACTACTACAACAAGAACTACAGAGGAGGGACAGATCCACACCCTAAGGAGCTTCGCCCCTAAAAGTGTCGAGTAGTGTTGAATACGACAGTCTGGTGTTTAAAAGCGCCGCGATTCGCGACGCCATGGACCCTTTTTGCTTGGATCGACCCTTCGGAGAACAGCGATTTCAAAATGGACGCCGTTCCAAGTAGCAACGAGGAGGTGCCCGGGGACGCATGCTTCGGCCATGCTCGCTCGTGTGTCTCAATTAGCTATATTGGGGAGTTTTGGCGTTGCGGTATGCGCAAAGAGGTCTATGGAATGCCGGTATAGGGAATGCACACCAGTGGAGAAATAGAATACGTTAGGTTTCTACAATAACAATTCTGTGCTTGCTAGGTTCTTCATTGCACCTCCACATGGTCCCATCTATCCGGCTTCTCGCGGTTACGGCGGCAGTAACCCGGTATTACGCGAGCGCAAAGAAGTTTACGGACGACCTAAAATTCCCTTATTAATGATACCTGCGTGTTACTTGTTAGCAATGATACTTATATATACGCTACTCCATTTTGATAGCTTGTGGTCGATTTTGGCGTGTACCATTCGTGTAATGAAACGACACACTCATTGCGCTTTTCCCGGCGCTTCCAACCAGACGACTGCACCTCACAACGGTTCCCCAACATGCTGGACTGATGAGCGCACGTCCGAATCATGCTCTTTTCTTTCGCCTTTTATTGGTGGTCTGTGTCTAGTAATTTCTTGAAATCATTCCAAGCGGTGCGAAGAAGATCAGACATGAAGAGTGAGAGCATTTCCAGGCGTTGGCGCCAGTCGGCGCCCAATAAGAACACTCGGATCGTAGACGTCATCGCTACTAGCGCATCGTCACTGTATCACACCGAACACGTAGCACTAGTGTCCGATGTCGCAGGACACTAATTTTCCCGTGGAGCTTTCGTACACTGTTTGCCCTCGAAATAAAGAAACTTCCACGCAACGGGCGCCATTCAAATTTGGCAAAGAAGACCTATGCATACCGAGCAATCGAATGAAGGGCACATCTCGATTCTGAAGTTTAATGTCAGTGCCCCTTTAAGCTAGTTGTTTAAAATTTCTTTTAAAAGCAGGCAAGCGTGCAAAGATAGACGCCACGGGAAAGGTTAGGACAACATAAACACGTCTTTTTCTATTGTCCTGTTTTAACACGAAAGTGTTTTATGCCGGGGTCCACCAAGATTGGAATGACGTATTTCCGTCACGGAAATGACGTCGAAAAAATACGCATCATCAGAAGACAAAGAAAAAAAATTCCATCAACGGTATTCGAACCTACGACCTCTTGGTCCACCACAAGCAATGCCGGGCACACTATCCATTGCGCCACGGCCACATGTCCTGCACACTTTAAAAACAAGCCTTTTATATCTACCACTGTCCTCTCACAGTGATCTTGCTAAAGTGAAGAATGCATTATGGCCGTGAAATGCAAGATTACTTCCTTCAAAGCGTTGTTTCTACGCGTCCATCCCATTCGGTAAGTTTCGAATAAAAAAAGCGCAATTTCGTCGACGCATTACACACTGCCAGGTGGCGACCCTACCACTAGCGTCTTCCTCTCTCATAGCCAGTGGCGTAGCCAAGGGGGGGGGGGGGGGGGGTTGGGGGGGGTTCAAACCCCCCCGAAATTTTTCAGTTTTGCTTGCGTATATATGAACGCACACATACAAACGCACGCACGAACATACATAAAGTGAGTTGAACCCCCCCCCCCCCCCCGAAAAAAATTTCTGGCTACGCTACTGCTCATAGCATCCGTCCATACCGAAAATAGCCGTGCCCCTGCGACGCGCGAGTGCTTTGCGTGGCTAGCGTGGCCGTAAGACTGCGTTCCTAGCTCGCCCCGCGAAACATCGCAGCCTGCCCACGGGGAAGACACGACGCGCGTTGCGTTTCCCTCTGATAAGGCAGGGTTGTTCAATAACTCGAATATGCCGCGAGTAGGGCGACCTAAGCCCAAGTTCGCCGTCCAATCAACGACGCTCTTCTGGCAGTCACACCGCTTTCTCCGACTCCGCTTCACCATACAGCAACCGCAAGCATCCATGACAACAAGGGTTTGTTTAATCATTGATCATGGACGCTAGTCGTGGGGATACAGATGTACCACCAAGCGTCAACGTGGATGCATCCACGTGAAACCGCGCTATGACTGTCAAACACCAATAGACATTGCGCAAACTCTCGTATATCAATGTACAGTAAACATTCAACTACTTCTGTAAGGACACGTTTCACTTTCGTGTTATACCGATTCCTATGACGGAGGGATCAACCATAATTTTTTTTTACTCTTGGTGCGTGTTTGCACGCTTACCTCCTTTTCCGATGAAGCCAAGTTTTGCTCTACCGGACTCAGTGTGACTCACAGTAACCAAAACAACACCGAGCCGGAGCCACTGCCACTGAAATGCGCGGGTCAGTCAGAGCCCATGTGAGCTTGTGTTTGACGACTCTTGAGTGAGTTTGCCGACCTATGGTCTAAACACTTCTTTGCGTACACTTCCGTAAACAATAATTGTCCTCTTTAGCCACTATCCATCAAAGTATTTCATGATAAGATCGATATTCTCTTCTGCTTCATTTACAAGCAGTTTTATTGCAACAAAATGAGTAGAGCCTCATATCTTGTTTGTCGTTGTTCAGAATAACCGCCTCAGCCTGAAGTGAGGTAAGAGGTGTGAGAGTACTCAAAATAAAGTTTTAAAAAAGACTTGAAACAACCTGAAGTAATCAGCGTTATCAAGAAGACATTAGTCTCGGTTGTTAATAAGCATTCTACTCCATAGAGATGCCAGTGCGTACATAGGCATGCCACAAATTTGCAAATTAATGTGACGCGTCAAGGCATTGAAAACGTAGTTCCGTGTTGGTTAACAGTTTGTTTACCTCATCTGCTTTATTACAGCTCAGAAAAAGGTCCGAAACGTGTCTGCAGTTTGCCCCCCAAGTTCGGCAAAGGGCGGGCGCTTTTGTAGACATTGGTATTTTGATCAAAACTTTGGCACCTGCAGTCGTTTCGGAAGGCACGAGTGTGCAAAAAATGCTAATGGCTTCTCCTCATGCCATGCATGCATGAAACGATGCAGCAGTAAGTGGGACCTCTATTTTACACCTATTTCACCTTAAAATAACCATGGTGCAACAAATGAAAAATGTCTTTATGTCATCAGAAAAAAAGAGAGAACATGTATAATTGGAAACTGAATTCACCCTGTCTGTTGTTATCGATACAACAGTTATTACGACTGCGTACAACTATCACAAGCTTAAATGTCTTGCCACCATCGTATTGTAATACGTTGATTTAACAATCCATGCATAGAGCAAACATGTCTTAAAAGAAAGAGCAAATATTTCGGATAGCTCCTTCTATTTAACTTTGGTATTTCAACTGCAGAGGCACGTTCTTGCCAGAATAAAGATACATAAAAAACAAATAAAATAACTATTTAGTGTTAACATAATCTTATAGTATTTAAGTTGACTTGAAAAATTCGCCATAAAACAAGCTATCACAATGTAAACACTTCTGAATATGCTACGCCTTACTCTACTACTTTAATTTTCTTGTCGTAGTGATGTAAAAATTCTCGTCAGTCAGGCTGGGGCAATTTAAGCCATTAATTTAAGGGTTGGCGTTAGGGCACGACGCACCATTAGTGTTCCAGCTAGTTAAACAAATGCCCTTTCCGGTCGCGATTTTTTTTTGTTCCTCATGGAACCTCTGAAGCACACGGTCGCCAACTAACCGCAGCCAGTGGACCGCAGTCACGAAATTTAGCGCGGCAAGGGCCGGGACAGGGAAGAATGTTGGAACAGGAGAATGGTCGCATTTTGTACCAAATATCAGCTAATAAGTTGCCACTTTGAAATAAGGTCTTCCCATTCATTTCTGAAGCGGATTTGGCATTATAATTTGAGAAACTTGTCAATTACAATTTCCAAAATGACTAAAATAAGGACACCGATTCTGAAATAAACTTTTTTTCTATGTTGATGTTTCAACACATGGCGGGTGCCCGACGAAGAAAAATGCGAGTCACGTCTATGTTTCTTACCCGAAGAAAGCGCTATTAATCGTAATGGGCGATAAAATAACACGAGTAGCATTTAGCAAAGGCACAACACTTCATTCTTTGTGAAGAACAAAATAACTGCTAAAGTTCTAAAACACGCTGGCTGGATTGCTGGACCCACTCAACTGCGACGAGAAAAAAATCCGCGTAAACTTTTTATGCGGAAACGATTCGCATGATCGATCGGAGGTGTTCGTCCTCGACTGGACTTGTTCACATTCAGCGAGGAGAACACCTGTTCGCACAAGTAGCTACTTCCGTACATGGCAATGATTCTAACAACCTGTCAACGTAGCACTGGAAGGCATGCATTATCAAGAGTCTCGAAGAAATTTCTCTCATGTATCTACAGCTAAACTAGGCGTTTGTCATTATTAAACAGTTTCGTCTTTGTATTATGACAAAATTACTACTTATAGGTTGAGAAATGTGCTGTATGGTTGATCAGTGAACTGCATAGAAGAAACGAGAATGTTGTTTTACCAGCCATTGGCCGCGAGATTGACTTACAGTTGGCAGTACCGTCGCTCCATTAGCGTTGATATGTCGTTATGTGCTTTCCCAGGCCTAAGTTAAAGAACAGTTAGAAATAGAACACCAATTGTTCGAAATCTTGTCTCAAGTGTCTGATATGGTTACACGTCCATGTGCGCCTTGTAATAAATTGATTCTGTTGTTAAAAATAATTTGGACTGTGAAATGGGATAGTGGTACAAGAGTTGGGAGAACAATATCAAATACGTTTCGGTACATTTATAGCGCTACTAAATAATTAATAAATAAATCGTTGTATTTAAAAATCTGTGGCAAGATTTCAAGCACTTTCCCTTTCAAGTTAGCGTGTGAAGCTAACTTGAAAGGGAAACATTCAAACGTGACTACACTTTCAAAATATTTAGTAATTTTTTTAGATGTGGAGGCATAAACTCCCGGCTAGATTTTGTGCAGTGTGCCTTCGAAATATATGTTTTTAGGTTACCGCGCACACACAAGAGCTCAACAGCGTTTATGCTTCCCAAACTATACGTAACGTGCAATGACATTCATTACGTATATTTTTGCAATTTAGTAATTGGATATTAAGTAGTAACACACTTCGCAATATCGAAATGTATTATTAATGTTTCCACTTTTTTTACCTCTCACTTAGCTCTGAAAGCCAAAGAGGTGTGCGAGTTGGCCCGTCAGTCCACTTCAAAGCCAAGGATGCAGCAACAGCCAACTACAAACTCCTCGCTTAGCATTCCTGGACCAAATCCTTTGGCAGAATAGTTATTACGTGCTGAATCAAGTCGTAGATATTCTCTATTCGCTGGCGTCGCAGCAAATGTATTGCAGAGTATTGGTATTATAAGCATTCCCAAGTTCTACAGGTATTCCTTTTTCTTAGTCGAAGCAATAAAATCAGCACCTGTTTACGATTATTTGCCTGAAGGCAAACTTGATAACGAGCAAATTTGTTTGCGACTTTACATACCTCATTTTCCAGCTTTTACGAAGCAGAAACTCAACACTGCAGAGGAAATCGCCACGGAGTTATTGTTCAGCTGCGGAGAATTAACCACAGATGGCGCCACTAGCTGCACGGAAATTGGGTATCTAATGGCCAATAACACTAGACTCACTATTTTGCTTATTATCTATGCCATAGAAAAAAAGTGAATTAATGGAAAGGCAGCTCGTTTAATCAGAGCCAGCTGTGGTTGGCGACATTGCATGGGAAAAGGACAGGGAAGGGAGGGGGGTAGCGTGTAGCTATATATAAACACAAGAGTATCGGTCGAACAGACAGACAGACAGACAGACAGACAGACAGACAGACAGACAGACAGACAGACAGACAGACAGACAGACAGACGGACGGACGGACGGACGGACGGACGGACTGACGCCGGACGGACACCGGACGGACGTGAGCATGAGACATTAAAGGCTTTCGCCTTAAAAGTAAAAGACGTAGCCGGTAATGTACGCAACGCGTGTCCAAAGAGTCTCGTGTACACCTAGACATTTCGACGACCACCGACTGCGCGCGTATTGTCTTCAATTAATAGCACTTATGTAACCTTTTTGTGATATAGTCATACTCCAAAATAAGCCAATAAAGAACACCGCGTAGAAAGCGCCAAAGCATGTTATTGCAACAAAAAAAATACACCCAGAGTCTTCTTTGGTAGTTATCTAAGTGATGCGTAAGTGTACAGTTTTGCTCTGGGTTGCAGCTTTTCCTAATGCTTTGTTTTCATGCCGCATCAGCAAAGCGTACTTCATATTTCGAAGCTTATTCCGGCGCCTGAAGTGGCTCCATCGCAGCCGCATCCCACGAACACTCATATGCGTGTTTGACATCAAACTTTCGCAAAGATGGTATTTCTTTTACGTGGAAACTCCTCCATACGGGCTCCACATTTTGTCCCAAAAAAGGCCTTGTATTCCACCAGCGCGAAATTCAACATAGCCTTAGCATTTGTTCTCTTTTTACGCGTTTTTGTAGAGCGGGTGCAAGACATTCATATGGCTCTAACATGACCACACTTTGCAAGTATGAGCTTGTAGACAGTTAAGACAGTTGCGTTCAGATCAGGGGGAGGCTTGGTTTCAAACCCAGCAACAAGACGACCAAATTTGGTTTACAAATGTTATTCCCTTTATAGCGATGATCGCCTTATGTGACGGAGAAACGGGCGGATGCATGTGTGAGTCGCCATAAAACTTATTACGCATTTAAAAAAAACATTCGATGGTGAAGCCAGGAACACATCACCAGGTGCCATTGCACTGAAAATTAATTCTTCCTCAGAAATTAGTTTTTACTTACAATTATTGAATGAAAAGTACGTCAGATCTCTGCATGTGGGCAATCGAATCTAACAAAAAGCCATCATTGCTTCGGTGTTATGCTTTCAAGGAGCGAAAGTATCACATAACTGCAGCTTAACTCAAAGCATTTACAGCTAACCATGGCAGTCCTGTTTAAGGAACAAATGGGGGGCTTTCGCCGGACAGTGGTGACTCTTCGTCCTCCGAGGGTTCGCAGGCATAGCATCTCTGAAAACAGGAATGTAGTAATAAGATTAATATATCGCTATTCCTTCACATCACTGTCAAAAAATAGGAGACCGCATATTTTAAACATCGAACAGCCTTGCCTCCGTGCATGTTTCCTACGACCCGCCGCGGTAGCCATGTGTATGTCATGTCCCTGTTTTTGATCACGAGGCAGGTGGTTATGCTCCGCATCAATTACACAGTCTTATCTATAAGCTCACACTACATATAGTCTACCACCGTTGTCGATTCCATCCTGGCCCGTGGCGATATTGAGCTTGTGCAATGAGCTGTTTTGCATTCTACGTATGAAAGTTCTACTTTTAGTTTGCATTGTGTGGCATAAATGGTCATTACTGATTTCGCGTTATGTAAAAGTTCATGTTCACTGCGTCGTGTAATTGTGCAATGTTCAAAACACTAGTGCTTTAAGTTACAATAATGCTATTGATCAGCATGTTCATCCTCATGCGTGCCACGCTGTTAATGGGAGCAGAGACTTTTGCCAGATTGTAAAGCCTTACGCGAATGTTTCTGAAGTCAGGCTTAGGCACACGCTTAAAAACTGTAATGTCACGTTCTTACATGGTTTGGTCATATATTTCCCGACTCCTTAAGACATAATATAATGACCCAAATAGCTGCAACGGTGGTAAGCAGTGGCATGCACGCCATAAAGACACTGCATTTCCGTCGGTCTGTAGGGAAGTAGTACGTAGTAAATGCTACACACGTTTGCTATAACGTTTCATTGATATATAAATCAGCTCAGTAGCAGTCTTTCCATTGTTGTGTTAATCAACTCTTTGATAATTCGAAGAATATATGCTCTCCGCCTGACTACCTAATCGCGTACAAACTAATATTGACGCGGATGTCATACCCCTATCTCGCTCCAGCATGGAAAGCAGTAGATGCACTGGCAGACCTCGGTGGGGCACACGTACGAGGCAGAGTCCTCTGGGTCCCCGCACACAAGGCAGCAACGCTGATGAGCGATTCCCAGCAGCTGAAGCAGGCGGTAGGTGCGTGGCGCCGCCTTGCGTACAAACTCGAACCACCCGACATCGAGCTGAAACCGTTCACGGGAGGTCGCGCTGTGGTTACTATAGGAAATCGTTGGACACCATTCATCGCTTGATTGAGTCTCAATTGCGATGGAACAAAGAAGCACTACATATCAACAAATGAGAGCTTTACAAAATTTCTTAGCCACAACACTAGAGTGGCACTCCATACAATGAAGGCCTTACACATGAGTATTCAGTCACGTCTTTAAAAAATGCACACAGGGGAAACACTGCCAGGATACGCCAGTTCGCCATCAAAGAATAGCACAATGTAATTCACCGCGTCAGAGTTGTTATGAATGAACGTAGAAAAAAAAAACAGATCGTTTATTTGTATGTGTGTTTATTTGCTTCTTTGCGGGTGTTGGTTTCTTTGTCTTATTCTTAGTTGTTTGGGTTTGTATGTGTAAAATTTGTATGGATAACTTTGAAGCGTTACACTAAAAAATTTTTCAAAATACAGTTTACTGCTTTTAATTACTAAGTCACATCACTGCTTGCTTCAATTTCAGTGTCGCAAAGTTGGACATACTTCGAGAACTTTCGTTGAACAAATTGAAGAGCCAAAAAAGAAGAAATATATATGTGCTGTTATAAATGTGCCATCATATAAACTTTAGCTAATTATTTATAAAACCACATCAAAACCATCCGCATATACTAGCTTTATGATGTGCTACTCATGAAGAAGTTATTCTATACAACAAGGCACGAGTTGTGAATAATGGGGTTAAACAGTATGCAGAACTAAGGAAGTGTTATCACGATAACAACAACGTAACTGATCACAAGCACTCACGTCAAACTCCTTGTCTCGCACGAGCTTCCTGATCCGACGGCGAACGTATCGCATGTAGCTAGTCCTCTGCTTCAACATTTTGTTGTACAGGTGTAGAACGCGCTTCTTCTCGCGCTGCAACATAGAAAACATAAAATGCCTGTTGAGTAACTTAGTAAGCCCGTATATATCTTGACAAAGGGAAGTCTACCTTTCAAAATGTCGGCTCCATCTACACCACCTGCTGAAGGATTTTTCACCTATCTAAGTTTTCATCTTCCCCTAAAGTTATGCTTTATTTAGCAAGCGTAATGCCAGAATCTGGAGAGAATGGATTACTCTATTTTGGGCAGGGCTGATGTCTGCCGTTACAGAGATAACGCAACAGTGCGAGTTGTACACATTAAGAGGAGCTTAGGTGACATTAAGAGCAGTTATTTTAGATGTAATTGTAGTGATAATATCTGGAAATACATGGGCCGAAGCTGCCTTGAGGGCTGCCTATGGTCTCGAATCGTAGAAGCAATCGTAAAACAGTACACCTATAGGAGGTATAAATACCTATCCGGTACCCACACCTGCCCATGTATAGGCAGGATAGGTGGAGGCAGTAGTGGTACCCGACGCGTAATCAGGAGGTTGCAGGTTTGGTCCCTGACGGCGGCAAGTTGACTTTTCGTCCTCTTTACTTTCTTCCCGTCCATGTAACAATTACTTCGATGCACTTAAAACGGCACACTTAAGGTCCCCTACACTTTCTTTGGCTTCATTATCCGCTGGCTTTCACTATACCTATGGGAAGAATATGAAGGCTAGGAAATAAAGCTGCTAGTTGCATCCGCCACCGCTTATGAACACGATAGTCTCAATAGTTTCGTGTAGTTGCGTACGGCTTAAATATCTGAAGTGGCCGCTGCCAATCGCCGCCGATAAGCACGGTTTTCGAGCTTTATTTGCACGTTTCAGGAAGAGAGCCAAGCGAGTACCTGTTTCCGTTTCCTCATCACGGATTATGTTGAAGAAGTAACGGAGAGCCGTATACGGCGTCACGCTGGTGAAGTTTCCCAGTCACCACACTTCGCATATTGTCTCGTTTTTTCTATCGTTATTTCTAATTGCGCAGATTGTCGCGACGCTACCGCAGAAGTCGGCTACTCGTCGAATTGTCAAGCGCCTCGCGTTGATTTCAAGCTAGTCTGTCTCGATGATACAACCGCTACCGTGCTCGGCAGCTGACCCGAATGCCGTGGTTTCGATTCGAGGCGCGGGGGTCGCATTAGGAAGTAGTCAAAATATAGAAACCCAAGTACTACGCAATGTTATCAGTGCAGGTTAAGGGAACACCAGGTGGTTGAAGTTTCCGCAGCCTTCAAATACAGCGTGCGTCATAACCATAATCGCATCATAATGATGTCGCGATTTGGCCATGTAAAACCCTCGACATTATTACTTTTAAGATAAATATATAGAAGCCCAGAGATGAAAACACTCCGCGCAATAAAATTTTCGTAAACAGACAAAGTTCCTGAGACTGCCTGGCCGTCGCTTTAATGGGTGGACCAACGTTTACAAAAGGTGCCTCCCCATCATTGGGGGGTTAGCTTAGGAGGGTTGGTGGTTTACATCACGTCATGTCACGTACTGAACAACAGGTACCAACAGCGACAAGGTTGGACATCATCTCCTGATCCTGTAAAACGAACTGGCCAAGGATGACGAGGCCACTTTTGGCAAAAATAGGTCCACCTATCGTAGTGGCGATCAGGCAGTGTCAGGCATTCTATCTCTGTTTAACAAGCTATTGTTGCACACTCCACGCGTTGCTAAGTTCCCGACTTCCACGAGCGCATCGTTCAGCAGTTCCGAGACGTTCAGCGCTGCGTGAAAGCCGCGCTGTTCATCGCAGGCGATGTAGAGTGGTCATCTAGCTAGCCCACCTGATCAAAAAAGTAGGCACACACTGCTCTCCTCATCCTCGTTGCGAACAGCTGGGCGAATACCAGCCCGATGAGGGCACCGTAAACGAGGTAGAGGCTGACGACGAGCCAACGAGATGTCATCACTGGGTTCGGCAGGCAGTGCGCGTTGCTGGCAATGCGCTCAAGCTTCTCTTCTATGTCGAAGTCCTTGAAGATATTGCGCACGAGATTGCTCACCGCACCCGTCCCGAACACTTGCAGGGCGATTCGATGATAGCCTGTGCAGTAGGAAACTTCATATCAGCCAAACAGAGCAGTGTGAACGGACGACGTACATAAAACAGCTTATCTTCTTAACGGCAAAGCTGTTGTAGCTTGGCGTATTTTCTGCGGTGTCACCACAAAGCGCAGAGTCACATCATGGTTGAAGTCGCTGACTAGTATAAAGGATTTGTGCTTGTAGATGTCCTACATTGTTCTGTCACAATTATGATTGATATTATTCTATTATTAAACTTTTTTCTGCGTCTCACATATTGCATGTCACCGGAGTGTTTCCGAGCGTTGCCCCATATAATGTAGCCGTGACAACACTCCCCGGACCTTGCCCCTAAAAACTTTTCGTGAAGTGTTTTTGCGACGCAGAATTCACGTGGCGCACTTTCCTTGCGTTATTACCATTATCATCACGGTCCCGTTGTTTCCCGATAACGAATGGCGTCCGCGCAATCAGCGTGAAAGCATTCTCGATAAGAACGTAGTAAGAGCTGAGTTCTCAAAAAAGGAAATGCGAACACACCAGATGACGATCATTGTTCCCTGGCATAAATACTTCTCGAATACTCGACTAATCCTTGAAGTCTACGACCTATGTCGTGTAACTTAAAGGATACAGACGCAAGCTCCAGCGCATGGGATCTCTTGTTAGTCTCAAGCCCCGCATAAAAGTAGTGCACTGCTCTGTAAAATTCCGCCGCATTCCCTTACTCTACGTTAACATAGGTTATTACACAATGCATTTAAGACAGCCAAAAGATAGATAGCCGAGCGATTTCTCAGTGAAGTTCCCGCCTTAACAGTGTCAAAAATTGAGGGGATCGTTTGGATCAAGCTTTAACATTTTGGATAGCCTCCCCGTGTGGTCACTTTCAAGCGGAAAGTAATTATCAACAGGTCAATTTTTCGAGTTTCTTTTTTTGTTGTTGTTGTTGTTGTTTTTACCGCATGAAATGCATCTGTTTTGCTTGAGCACAAATATTTTAAGAAGTTTTGGGAAGGAGATTGCACAGCGCGTTTATAGGTTTTCCCAGTTTGTACATGTTTTCAACCGAAGAACCTTCCGCGCTTTCGCATGTTACAGAATTCTATTTGAAGAGAGGACGATCGAGAACGACCTGGGAACGCAGTAGTTGAAGTCCAATTTCACTGTTAAAGGGCCCCCCCACCACCCCGCGTTCAAAGACGAGGGAGTTGTTTTCTCCTCGCCTTCGCTACCCATCCTAAAGGCGACACATCCTCCTCGCCTCTTTTTTCTCAAAAGCACGTGAACAATGTCAGCACTAAGCGCTCGAGCTTATCAGGATTTCGCACTGCTCGGCTATGCGCTGTTATCGCAGCTTGCACAGTCGGAAACACAAAAAATGAAGTGAAATCAGTTCATCGCGCACGATAGTCATGCGAGACAAGGAAGAACGGATGGGCGGCTGCGTGGCAAAGCAGTGCAGGAGGTAATTCACATCTGATACTTCGCCTATATGGACCAATCGAGAGCATGTGCAGTCGCGCTCAATATGACTTGCAACGCGGGAGCGCGTGGCCTCACGGTTTCAAAGGTTGCGCATGGCTTTAACTTGTTTTTATTTCAACAACTATATATTATTTTCTTATTTGGGATCATACCCAAGTGAGAGAAACGCGTGTAGTAATGGAAATAAGGGCTAGTGGAAGCCATGCGCAATGTTTGAACTCGTGAGGCCTACGCGCTCCCGCGTTGCAAGTCATATTGAGCGCGACTGTACGTCACGGGAGTCACTGTCTGCGTCACGAAAGTGTGCAAGAAAGACTAGAAACGCCAGGAGAGAATAATGCGTTTTTTTGTTCTTTTTTTTTTGTTTTTTTTTTTTGTTTTTTCTTGAGAAGCTGTTGAGGGGCTCTTTAAGAAAACGGGTGTGCAGTCGAGCACCAACGTACCTTCCTGAATGAACTCGACGTCGGCGTTGCGTCGTATTATGTCCAGGACGTCGTATATGAGGTAGTCCAGGCCCAGCACGATGCTGCCGAAGACCACGTGCACCAGCTCGGACGCAACCGCACGCATCTGCAGAATCGTCATGTCGCGTACAGTCAAGATGGAAGGAAACGTGAAGAGTGCGGCACCTCTGCTGTGTGGCATTTCTTTGAGAGCGGTTGTAGCGCCTCAAGGGAGATAAAAACTAGCAGTTGTTCCGTGTACGAATACAACCGATGAGCGAAGCTCCTTAAAATGGGACACACGCGGCGTTTGGCGCGCGCGGCGTTTCATTGTCCAGGCAACGGACCAACCACTGGGCGGACGACAGGGTGACGAATTCGCGCGTTCGCCAGTTTGAGGGGGAGAGGGCAGACTCGAAGAAAGAGGGAGAGGGAGACTATTCTGCCTCCGTTTCGCATGCGTTCGTATTCTCGCGCTTTGCGCATCGTGCAGACGCCATCCGCGTTCCAGCGCTCATAAAGCGCATTTATCCTACCGCGTGAGGGGGAGACGCCACAACTGGCACCGTGCCAGGGAGCTTCAACGGCGACGGCGACGACGGGGTGCCGGCCTAAGGAGCTTCGCTCCTAAAAAGCCACTACGGTCATCCTTTACACCATTAAGAACCATTCAAGCATCTTTTTAATGCCACCAAGGTCAGAGCGTGATGAAAAAAGCGCACAGCGCTGTTCGCGTTTCTTTCCATCGCCGCTCTACACTTCGGTGGCCCCCCGCTGACCTTGTAACCGCAAAGCCGGTGTCTAGTGGTTACGGTGCTCGACTGTAGACCCGAAGGTTGCGGGATCTAATTCCGGCTGCATTTAGATGGTGGCACCAGAGGCCCATGTGCTTATGTTCAGGTGCATGCACGTAAAGGAACCCCAGGTATCCGAAATTTCCGGAGTCCTCCATTACGGCGTCTCTCCTAATCATGCCGCAGTTTTTGGGACGTAGAACCCCAGCATTTAATATTATCGCAAGGCCAGATTTTCCCCGTACTTGTAAAATTGATAAATTCTGGAACAGGGTAACGCTGAAGTCGACGCCTCCTTAAGAGAACTTGTCTTCGTCGACGCAGCAACTGCCTTCCCTAACAGCGTGTTCAATCAGCGGAGTGCAGAATATTAGACACCACGGAAGCACATGGCAAACAGCAGCGCGGTGCCTACTGATGGCTGCCTGCAAAGGTCGAAAGTGTGCACTGCGCGCGCGCGTTCTTTTTAAGAACGAAGCTCTTAAACGTCGAGATAAAACGTCGGGTGTCCACAAAAAAAATTACACCATCTTCCCAAAGGGAACCCTGATGGGATGCGAAGCAGCAGCGTTGCGCACGGGTGGCGTCACGGGTTGAACGGCGCTAACGCGGGTGCTGCGGTGAGCGCTGGAAGATTCGTTTGAAGCGATGGCTGGCGTAGGTCTTGTCGTTTCTTCAGAGTGGACACGGGCGCTGGTCCACAGCTGGCGCGCGTTTCGCCTTGACTACCACGGCCTTGTGATCGGTGAAGTGCACGCTGAGAGGTTCCTGCAGACATTCGACGTCGAAGTTGGCAAAGACCAGATCGATGCACGTTCTCCCTTATCGTGGTGGGTAGTTTCCGTTCCGCCGACACGCACTTCAGCGAGTGCACGTCACGCATGTAATCGACAAGCCATTCTCCTCCTCCTCCGCTGACGTCAACGTTGAAGTCTCCCGCGACTATAAGACGCGCGCGTCGACACGCCTCGCCGCAATCAGTCAGCGTCTCCTCGAGACAGCGCTCGAGGCGAGCGCGCGGCAGGCGAGGGAGAGAGTGACGTCAGCGCGCACTGCGAGGGGAGCGTGATGTCAACGCGCAGCTGCGGCGTGACCTACTTGGCAGCGCTCCAACACCTGCGGCGAGGGGAGCGCGTTGCGGCGCGTTCGTACGGACGCACGGAGGGAGGGACAGCGTTGCGCAGGCTAGTCAAATAGCTGCTTCGCATCTAAAAACCTTCCGCACCGCAACAGTCGGCATAGTCGCCGCGCCGAGCTTCCCCGCGTAGCGCGAGCCGATTATGAGCGACGAAAGGACCACACTTCTACCGGGGGAGCCACAGCCTGCTACGCATGTTAGTTCTGGCGCTGGAGTTTGGAGCAGCGATGTCTCACGCACTCTATATCGGCGAAACACGCCTTATGCGTGTTATCGGTGACGCGGAAATTCTGGGACGAAGGCGTAGAAAGCGGCGCGCACCGAGCACGGCCAGTACAAAGTACGTATTTTTTGACGCGATATTATCGCTCGGTGCTTCCCCGCCGACTACAGAAGTGACACCTCGCGCTTTTCCGGGCGTTCCGGTGTCCGCGCACTTGAAGGGAGCGAAAGAGCAGGCTGGCAAATAAAAAAAGAACGCGCTTGCGCAGTGCGCGCACGAGCTTCGCAGGCAGCCGTCAGAAGGCA